>WWET01003810.1:115810-147300 GCA_011038615.1 Limnodynastes dumerilii | reverse complement strand
GGTGAGTAATATTTTCTGTGGGATTTATTCATGTTTTTTTTTTAACTGGGGATTGATTGGAATGTATTCCAACAGTCTCCCCATACATGCCCTCCTTTTCCTCCCCCTAATAACAGCTATTAGGGGGAGGAAAAGAGGGGTATATGGGGACATCGCCAGAATAATTGTCACTAACGCCAGTCTGAGCTGGCATTAGTCTGACGCCATGGGCAGAGTGTAAAACTCCGCTCCGACGTTCTGTAAATATGTGACACTTCATTTTAATGCGATAGGGCCAGTTTTGAAGTGAAAACTGGCCCTATCGCACTAAAATGATCTCTGTAAATAGACCCCAATAAGAGACTATCTCACCTTTATCTCCTGCAGCCCAGCCAGCACTGCATAACACATAACTGCATCACAGACTGAGTCACATGGGCTGATGATGTCACAGGGTCCTTTTGGTGAAGGGGATCTATCCACTGCCGGCTGCATCTCGAGCAGTGCTGTGGAATCTCTCTCTCCATAAAACCACCTAACATGCAGCCGGCATCTGCAGGACGAATGGTAAGTACAGGTGCAATGGGCTGATTGCCGGGCCGGTGGGCCCCCTTAGCCACCGCCAGGCCCCATAGCAATCGCACCAATTGCACCCACTATAGTTTTCTGTAAAATATAACAAGCTTAATAACAAGGAGCTCAATATTTCATGCAGGATACGTTTTAACTAAATGTCAACTATACGCTAACCGTAAATACGCACTGGAGGCAGAGAGAGCCATTTAAATTGTACAGTACGGGCTGGGTTAGGCAGTTACGACCATCAGGACGTTACGTAAGAGCGTGGTTACGCTTGGAAAAGTTAATATAGGGTTTGGTAGTCGACGGGAGTGCCCGGGGGGGATGCATTACAATTACGATAGTGTAAATAGGCTATGAGAACATACTTAAAGGGAACTTATATCTGGATCTACCCCTCTGTGTATAATCGGAATCTGATCTCTAGACCTCAGAGCAGCACTTTATAAAGTGAACTAAATGGCGGGAACTTACAGCACATGCTCAGTTGCTCAGCCTAGTGCTGATGTCATAGCTGTAATTAACACTTAAAGAGACACCATGTGGCACTCCTATTTTCCACTTGCTGAATCTCACAAACAGAACAATGAGGACAGTATGGTGTCTAGAAGCTGTGTCTACCACTGGAGACATTTTTCCAGTGTTGGGGCTTTATTATATGCCAGAATGGAGGAAAAAACTGATATATGAAAACAGTTGTTTTCTTCATATTTCTGTTCTCTTCCTGATTCCAAAATTGACACCTTAGTGAAGAGATAATAAGAGAAAACTCTAAGCATGATGTCCTTTAATAAAACATATTGGTAGAACATTTCTTTAATTTGACATTATTAATACTTGTTTTCTAACTACTGTCTTACTGCTATGTTAGAAAAATGTTCTTGCATTGTAGGTCATTCCAAAGTGGAAGGATCAGGAGTGGGACTCAAAGGCACCACACAGATACGCAGGAATTTTCCATTTCCGATTCTGGTGTTTGGGGGAGTGGATAGATGTGGTCATTGATGATCGTTTGCCAAGTGTAGACGGGAGTTTGATTTTTTGCCATTCCAATGTGAAGAATGAATTCTGGAGTGCACTCTTGGAAAAGGCTTATGCCAAGTAAGAGCCATGTTAAAAAAAATATGCAACTGGAATAGATCCAGAAGACTTAATATTAATACATAATAAAGATAAACTTTAGAGATTAATGTGATTTATGTCTTCAAGGTCATGGATAAAAGTTATATTTTAGAGACCAGGGGTATTGAACCAGTACCACTGTCAAGTGGTATGTGGGGAAACTGGACAGTTACAAGGAATTACATCCAGAAGCAGTGCAAGTCGTCGCTGTGAATGCTGTTTATGTTACAAGTAGAGACAGCCAAATGCTACATTTCGAAAACACAGCCATTTTAGAATTTTTTTCCGAATGGTTAAGTATGCTGATCGGAATACTCACCCATTCATTTTTCCGCAAACACAGCAGGAGAACTGTTGAACTTGCCACATCAACCGACTTGTCACCTCTCTGAGGACATTTAGGTTTAGGCTCTGGGGAAGGGAGGGTTAGGGTTAGGGTAATGAAAGGCAAGGGTTAGGTTTAGAGTCATGGAAGGGGAGGGTTAGGTGAGGCTGAGGGGATGGTAGTTTTAGGGATAGGATGTGGGGAAGGGAGTCTTAGGATCAGGGTGCAAGGAACGGTTAGGGTTAGGGTAATGGAAGAAGAGGGTTAAGGTCATGGAAGAGGAGGGTTAGGGTAAGGATTAGGAAGAGGAGGTTTGGGGTAAAATTTAGACTTACCATTCGGAAAAACCATCTTTGCTATTCAAGGGATTGATTGCTTTGCCTTTGTGGGGCAAAATCAATCAAATTCCCAGCCAGTTTGGAACTGGTGGAAGAGAGCGTCCCTTTCGAAAAAGGTCTGTGCAACAGACACCCATTCAGAAGCATTATGACCATGAGTGGTACCAGATGGCAGAGGTTATATTTAATAAAAAAATATGTCAGGGACTGAAAATATAGGCAGTGGGCATGTATCACAAATATAAATATAAAAATGGGAGAGAACACGGGTCTATATGGTTATATGTAAGAGCGTGAAGGAGCTGCTGATAGATGGATGATTAAATGAGGATAGAGAGAGGAATGTAGGAAAAGAATTGAGGAGAGGGAAGACTGGGATTGCCGGAGGCTCAGAACCACTGTTTTAGACAATCCCACTTAATTATATTTTAAAGTTTGTTATTTGGTTTTCTCAATGTTTGATTTATTTTTTTTAATAAAAATTTTCCATTTACTAACGGATCATACCTAGCAAGCAGGGATGAGACAAGTAATTCTAAGATGTATTTCCAAGGAGGAATTAAAATAGGGGAATTTGGTAGATAATGGCATACTGGTAAAATTCGTATTTAATACTAATTTAATAAACTCTTCATATAACACTTGATAGGTTGGCAGGGTCGTACGAAGCCCTTGATGGTGGCAGCACAGCTGATGCCATTGTAGATTTTACTGGAGCAGTGGTGGAAACTGTTGACCTAACAGATGACAAATATACACTTCAAATAAGTGAACAGACAAAGTTGTTTGAGGAGCTACTGAAAGTTTATCGAAGAGGTGGTCTAATCTGCAGTCATCTCAAGGTAAGATACATTAGCGAGATTTCTTTATTAAGTTTATTCTAAGGGTGAGAATGTACACAAAATCTATTGCTATACTTACTACACACTTGGAAAATTAATTGTGTTATTACAAGACTTATTAAATTTAATGCCAATGGAAACAAGTGTTACACAGAAAGGTTAGAGAGGGGGAAAAAAGACTGATTTTCAGGTTAAAATATATAGATAATTACAAACAGTTTGTTTCTGTAATGCAGTAATTCACATGGGTGTTAACAGCATATGTAAATTTTTTGTCAAAATATAGCAAATGATGCATTTTTTATGGTTACTTATTATCCAGAAAATCCTCTGGCTCCAGTTAAAACCTGAAATGGAAACTAGACAGCACATTTTCTAGAATTAAGAAATCACGTTTGAGCATATCTGCCTATGCTTTACTGGCCTCAACAAAATAGGTACTTTTTACATAGTAAAAGTGGTATTTTTTTACTTATGTTTTATTATTATTATTATTATTATTATTCATCATCAGTGTATGAAATAGTTTTTTCTCATTTTAGTTAAAACAAAACAATTCATATGGTCATTTGACTTTCTATCTAAAACTATCAAAAAATAAAGACTTTTATTGGGTGCAATGATACCGATTATATGGCAATATCATACAATTTAAATTAGACAAATATTTTAGAAAATTACAATACGCATAAATAACAGACATATTAGTCACTTATAAAGAAGACATACGACACAAAACAATATCATGCAAGCTTGATAAAACTGTTATGTTCCAGCACTGTTATAGTGGGTTTCTATTGGCTTGGCAGTAAGTCCTGGACTAAGGGGGTGATTCAGAGATGCGACTGCAAAAAGATCGCAAATATATGCAACTAAGTTCAGATCTTAGCAGGTTACAGCCCACTGCATAAACAGTCACTCCCCTTGCAAACAGCGACAGATCTTAAAGTTAGACCACCATTGACTAACATTAATTCTGCGCTGTCATTTGAGATCTTAAGGGAAGTAGTTGCGGTTATTTGAGATCCTAAGTGCCCGCGCCCACTTTCCCTCATCTCCCTGCCTCCCCCCGCCCATTTCCATGCAAATCCTTCAGATCTTAAACTTTCGCAGCATCTTAAGATCTTAAGTGCTTGCGATCGATTCACAGGTCCGCGCTTAGCGAATTTAAGATCCTAACCTCTACGTAGACGGCGTTGCACTATTACTACTCATGCGCATTGATGCGAATTTTCTAAGATCCTAAATATACGCACCTAAGTAGCGAAAAAAATCGCATCTCTGAATCAGGCCCTAAGTTCTGAAATTCTTTCCTGAACCCAGATATTATATACACACAACACTGACCATGGAGTCTTACTAACAGCAGTCGTGCACCTCCCAACCTCTGCAAACACGGAAAAATCCACCTCTTCATCACTTCCAGGAGACAGCTCACAGAATTTTATAAGTAGTGCTAGTAAAGGTTCAGTTGCTAATAATGTGCAATTAACTCTGAAATATGCCTACATGTTGGTGTGTTATACATTACAGAGTTTAGGGATAGATTTACACTATTACTTTTACCCTTCAGGCTCCTTCCTACGATAATTCGGTACTTATAACTCCATCAGGACTTGTGGAAGGACATGCCTACTCCGTAACTAAAATTAAGAAGGTGTCTTTGGGAGAGAAGACCCTTTGCTTTGGAAAGATCTCAAAGTTGTTTATGGTTAGATTGAGGAATCCATGGGGAACTATAGAGTGGAGAGGTGCATGGAATGATGAGTAAGTACATCGTGCAGTTGCTTAATGTTTCTATGGTAGTAAAATATAAACAGTTTTGTTTGAATGGTAATAACACACTACAGTATTTTCACCTGATTCCAAACCTCAGTCCACCTTGTTCCAAAGCACATGGCTTCATTTGATTAGATTTTCTACACTTTCTAATTCTAACATTCAAGAATGTAACAATGTAATTCGATTTCTGAAGTGTGTAGGTACTCATGACCATCTGCCCAACAATTCTGCAGATATACAGTAGGTGTGTATATTTAAAGCTATAATATCACCATTGTTTGAGCAGAAGGTTATAGGAAAATCACAGAACTGCCAAACAATTGTGTTAGTGTGTACACATGAATCGTCATGCTTATCGTGACATCAAGTCATATTGTTACATATATCATATTCTGTAAATGTTTATGTAGTGTCTACCCAGCTTCAGAAAGGTAACTGAGGTTTACTAAGAAAATGTATTTAGATAATGAGTGATTACTTTGCTGTTTTACAGGTAGGCAAAGGTCAATCATCAAATATATGACACAATAGAAATCTTATTTTAAAAACATTGGTCTGAACCAAGAAATTGATTATATTGGTACATATAAAGGGAGTAAGCTTACTTTAGGGAGATGGAACAATTAGGCCACTATGCTACTTAGCAAGCCACATATATTATAACTATATTGAAATAACTATATTAAAATGAATATGTCATTTGAAGGACATTTCAATTGCAGGTACTAGCATTGTATAATTCTACACGGTGCATCTCAATAAGTTTCTCCCATCAGCCTCCATGTTCAACTTCTGAAGTTCCTACAGCCATAGCTGTAATTATGGGCGATGCATTGATGTCAAGTTCTGAAATTCTTTGCCCAATTTTGCACAAGGGCATAATATGTATGTAAAAGAAATTAATATTTATTGTTTTACAGCTATGTTAGTAGTAAATATGGTGGAGGTAATTGAAATAACTATATTTTTTATTTTTAAGATCTGAAGAGTGGAAAAAAGTTAGTGAATCTGAGAAAAGAAAGCTCAGTCTGATTACACGGAATGATGGCGAGTTCTGGTGAGAGATTGATGCATGCCACCAATTTTCTGAAATCATCATTATGCTGCCTTGGATTTAAATTGGGTGTGTGATATCCCATCGCAATCTTAATCCTGTCATAGCAAGTTTTTATTCTCTATGTGGAAGGCATTTCATGAGCTGTATGCATACACTCCTAAGTAAATAGCTTTCTTTACAGTACATAAGGTATCTGCGTAAACATCAGCTAATAAGAATACTTGTTATTCAGATGATATCTCCATTAACTGATTTTTACATCATTTTATTTATGATATATTTATATAAGGAACAGCATGAATAGCAGCATTGCCTCTCTGATGCCAGTATAATGTGTAAAGATACTGGATGGTCTGTTGGGTTTATCTGTTAGTCACTGGAGTTGTTCTCCGTTGTAGGATGACCTTTGAGGATTGGTGTAAGAATTTCACCCATGCTGACGTGTGTCGCATAATAAACACGTCCATTCTCAGCAAACAGAAAACATGGGAAACAGGGGAAGCTCGTGGAAAGTGGACAATGAACGAAGATGTTCTGCTAAACCGCTCTGGCGGATGCTTCAATTACAAAAGTACTTTTCTTCAAAATCCACAGGTAATATCATATTGAAGCAGCCATCTTGTTTGCCAGATACAGATTAAATGAACTCTGATAGCTTCAGATGTAATCAGTTTAGGTACAATACAACCAGAAAGTTTACACACAAAATGGAAGTTGCTCAGATCAATTTATAGGTTAATGTAAACAGGTGCATGAAAGGCAGAGGTAAGCTACTAGCAACAGAAACATAGGAAATAAAATGCACCAGCACACTGCCATTAACCAGTAACAGACTATACCATTCTATCTGTAACATAAAACGCAGAAATATCCATGACACATATTTGCAAATATATGATCAGGGCCACCGTCAGAAATTGTGGGGCCTGGGACTGACAAAATATGCAGCCCCCCCCCCTGGATAGATGGGTGTGTGTATATATATATATACACACACACACACGGACACACATTTTCCTTAGAACCCTGATATGAGTTGAGCTCCTTTGCACCTAAATATGGGGTCACTTACCTCTTTGCTGATTCTCACTTTTCCTTCTTTCTTCCTTCCTTCAGGCGTCTGGAGGAGGACACAAAATTGTAACTAATATGCCCCCATACACACACACACTTTTCTACATATACACACACATAGATATTGATATATCAAGTATTTAGATATATAACTACACATATAAATATAGTTGCATGCATGCATTAGATTCATACACACACACATAATATCACACAAACACACAACATCAATAATAGAACACACACACACACTACATACATGCATTATATTACATCACACACACACACACTCCCCATGCACGCATGCTTATCACACACACAACTAGCATGCATATCACACAATGCATAATATCACACACACCATACATGCATAATATCACACACACACACACCATGCATGCATAATATCGCACACGCCATGCATGCATAATATCACACAATGCATAATATCACACACCATGCATGCATGCATAACACACAAACACACACACTTTTTAGCAGAGCTGTGCACACAATACTTGCACATAATACTTGCACACAATACACACATGCATACTTTTTAGCAGAGCTGTGCACACAATACTTATACACACACACACACTTTTTTAGCAGAGCTGTGCACACTGCAGACGCTGAGGTGGACTGGAAGGAGGAAATGGAGGAAGTGGGGATGGTGCCTAGCTGCAGGAGCCAATGAGGGAGTAGCACAATGATCTCAGCTACTCCCTGATTGGTCAACCTGTCAGGCACTGTGGAAATCTTTGAGAATCTCTCTGGGGAGCAGCAGGAGATTCATCAGCTGATAGTGCTAGCTGCGTTCACCCTCTTCTTGCGCTCTGGGCAGCGGCATCGCTTGCACCACCCTAGTTACGGCCCTGGTATCCTGGGCAGGACAGAGAGGAGGCCTGGTGCTATCCCGGGCCCCCTCTCTGTCCGGGCCCGGGACACTAGGTGTCAACACAGGTGCCAATAAAAGTACTAAATGTAATTCTAGCACATTTCTAATAAAGAAAAAGGAAAATAAATAAAATAAAATAAATACTTGCTGCTAAATAATTTGCATCTACACTTCTATTTAGTTTTTTTTTTAGAAGCAACCAATTTCATTGTTTCTAACATATAATGTAAAGTTATAATACCCAGAAACTTTTTGCCCTTATAACAAATAAAATACATGTGGACTTATTGTACCCAGGGTTGGTGCTAGGGTGTTAGGCGCCTACCTGCACACTAAAAGTTTGAGCCTACCTGCAAAGGGAAAGGGGGTACTCGGAGGATTAGTTTTGCTGCACAGACAATGTGACAGTGCTACAGCACAGCAATAGGGGATTGTCTATTGCTGCTTAACCTCATGATTGCTTAGCCTGTCATTTGTTCAGCAAGAGCCTATTGCTGCACTGCAGCACCTGTCACACTGTCTGTATCACAGGCAGATTGAGGCAGTGCAGCTCATGATGAGCTTGGCGCAAATAGTTGCAATGTAATGGTTTAAATTTTAACAGAGCATCAATGGCTGTCAACACTGCATTTCATATAGTAGTTCATAATGTATACTTAAAATTTAGCAGGCCTTTAATTACCTATACTTCCAACAAATGATAAAAGGACATTGATGATAAAAGCTCCAATAAAATAGAAAAAGATATAGTAAAATTTTGTAAAATCCATTATGAAAGTGCAGCATGTTCTTAAAGAAAGCAGTATGCCCAGTCCATATACCCTAAATAATATTAGCCCATTTTGATGAATCTACGGCCACACACAGTTCGCGGGTGAAGGGAAAGGGGTACAGTAATTGTAGCGACCAGCACAACACAGGAAGTTGCTGTGCTGTGGCTGGATGCTAAACAAAGATGTTAAATTTAGTTTAGTATCCAGCTACAGAATAGCACCTTCCTGTGTTGTGTGCCCCGCATTGGACTTGCCAGGGGTAAAGTTTTCAATAATCCCAGACACCATTCAAACAGTGCAGTGTGGTGGGAATTAGTTGGAGAATTGGAATTTCATGAGAAACACACAGAAGGAGAGACATACAGAAGGAAGGGGTACAAAGGTTAACTGGACACACAGAAGGAGGGAGCAGAAATTCTTGCTGTACATTCGGATGGAGGGGCAATAAGGCTGGCTTGACACCAGATGGAGTGTGCAGTAAGGCTAGATGAACACAAAGATGGAAGGAGCACAAAGGCTGCTGACTGGGCACACAGAAGGAGGTAGCAATAAGGATGACTGGACACACAGATGGAGGGGGCAATAAGGGTGACTGGACACACAGACGGAGGGAGAAATAAAGTTGACTGAACACCCAGGTGGGGTGCATGGCAACAGAAAACAATGCAAGGATGGGGAAATTGTATATATGTAGAGAAACATGAGGAGGCATATTGGATGACTATAGAGACACATACATGGAGGGTACTATTTGATGGCTGTAAATTCACACACAAAGTATGGCTGAAGAGACACACACGAGAAGGTTGAAATTGGATAGCTGTAGAGAAACACACAAGGAAGGGAGATTGGATGGCTGCAGAGACACACTTACAGGAAGGGGGGGATTGGATGTCTGAAGAGAAACACACTGAGGGGAATATTAGATGGATGTAGAGAAACACACAAGGTGGGGAAGATTGGAAAGATTGAATGATCTGTAGAGAAATATTCAAGGAGGGGAAGATTGGATTGCTGAAGAGAAATACAGAAGGAGGGGGAGATTAGATGGCTGTAGAGACTTAAACAAGGATGGGGAGATTGGATGGTTGTAGAGGCACATACAAGGAGGAGAAGGCTGGATGGCTGTAGAAGAGACTCATGCCAGGAGGGAAGTTTGGATGGTGACAGGAAAGGATGGGTAGATTTATATGCTTCATGAGTTAATTCCTTGTACAAGTTTCCTTTCAAACATTTTTTTTAATTGAACGTATTCCTGTAAAATATAAAATTATTCCTATTCTTATATTCTTAGGTTTTTCTTGTTAATATAAATAAAGTTGCTATTTTTGTAGCCATCACTGAAATATTATTTTATGTATTCTTCTACTAAGTTTATCACCAAAAATTATGGCTAGAAACAGTGCAATGCCTCATTTTTTTTAAACAAACAACATTTACATGTAGACCAGACTGTCATTGACAAAACTTATATTGCATGGCAGTCACTAAGATGCAATGTGTATTGTATTGTATAACTAGGGTATGGTATGACCATGATTTAGACTTCTGTACTTCTAGGACTTTCTGCATGCTTCAATCAGCATAATTAAAGTAGCTCTGGCTGATGGCTGTCCTTTCATGCATTTGGCAGCGGTTGATACCCACATTTCAGAATCTTTCTAAATCTTTTGCTTAGGGATATGATTTTAAAATAATCAGAAATCTATACCTGGCTTATGGTGATTTTGTTTGTCCAGTAACTTAATTTTTTGGGGGCAAAATATAGATACTATTATGTTGTATACGATGTATGCCATTAGTGCATATACCAAGGATTTTCTAAAGAGAAATCACATTTTTTAAGTAATCTAGTTTTGATAGCTACAGATTACTATCAATAGAATCAATTGACGGGATCCTGTTATATTTTCATACTTCGTACTTAGGAACTTAAGTTTTAGGTACTTAAATTCCACGCTCAATGTGGGCTGTGCTTATCCCCTTTACCGCAGCAATATCTTTTATGGTCAGCCTGGATAATAAAGTGAAAATCTGCCTGGTCAAGTTAGACAGTCTCTGTACATTTCATATTGTGTAACCTTTACCAACAACTTCTGCTTATTGTTCTTCAGTATATTTTTGAAGTGAAGAAAGTGGAAGATGAAGTGCTGGTTTCTCTACAGCAGGAAGATAAGCGGATTTACAAGAAGTCTGGGAAAGGAGCCAGCTTTATTATAGGCTTTGATATTCTGAAGGTATAAAAGTATCACGTTACATGACGGGTTATTTATATGAATTTGTACCTACAAAAATGTATTCTGTAATAGGATTGTGCGAGGAAACAGATACAAAATATATTATTTTTCTATTTCTCTATTGTTTATATCTAGCAAGAACTGACCCTGAGTTGGATATTCAAGGCAAAAACATGTGCAAGTCTACACCTGAGTGAACCATGTTCAGTGTGAGGGGTGCATATATATATGTGTGTGAATCCACTGAGAGAGGCTCTCAATACAAATAGTGCACAATCCTTAGTCCAAAAAAACACAATTGCAGGTGCCAGAGGAACAGACCATATCTCAACGACCAGGTCCATATACAAAAAAGCTTTAAAACGGCACTCACGCTACATATATGCTGGCTGGGGTGCACATATAGGAAAACATATACACCATGGAAGAATGGCACCCCTATCATCAGGGATCATCATATATGTATCCCTGATGATAGGGGCTTAAACGTCCCTGAAACGTTGGATTAAAGAAATCGTTTTGCTTTAAACAAGTCTGGGAGTGCCATTCTTCCATGGTGTATAATTTTATACAGCGTGGGACTGTCAGAGATTATAAGCAGAGAGCTGATGCTGGCATAGCTGTCATTAGCAGTGGAAGCACATATTTATTTTTTTATTACATTTTTATAAACTTATTAGTATAGAGAATGTATATGGGGAATAAAAACATGCTGGCGCTTTTGGTACAAGTGCCAGCATTCCCTGCCACCCATGGGCATACTGGTGTTTGGACTAATGCAAGTGCCAGCATGCCATAACGTTAAAGGACACCATAGCAGGGTATGTTTTATCATATCATGTTCTCAAAGTGTTATTTAGAACTACAAAGGTCTTGTTCCATTGTTAGTGGAATCATATTGTGCAAACTGTACTTTTCAGTCATTATAGGCTCATTAATTCAAGTACACATAATGGGCTGGATCCAGACTTAAGTGCTTGAAATTAGTTACTCCTGGGCTAAACCATGTTGATTGCAGGGGAGTCATATGTCATCTGTTGCAAACAGTATTAGAGTTGATAGGTGATGTTTTCTATCCCAAGTCTAAATAACAGTGTGATAGTAAAGTTGGTCAGTATCCATGTAGAGTAAGCAATTCAAAGATATATACCTGCATGTAAAGAGTACAATTAACTTGACTCCCCATCAAATCAACATGGTTTAGCCCAGGAGTAACTAATTTCAAGCACTTACTTAAGTCTGGATCCAGCCCAATGTATGGATGAAAGTATAACATTTTTGTTTCTGTCTCTTGAATGAATATATTATTACTTCATTTATAATCCTATGATTGTGTTATTAGGTGGAACAGAATAGAGAGTATCGGATCCACAAGTTGCATGCACAGGAGAGGGTTGTATCTTCTGGATATATGAATCTGAGATCTATTTTCTTGAGAAAGGTATTGAAGAAAGGTAGATATGTCATCATTCCTACAACTTTTCACCCCGGCATCACCTGTGACTTCAACCTGAGAATATTTACAGATGTGTTATCTGAATTCAGGTATTATTTATAGGACATGAGTTACGGTATTTATAATGGTTAAAACAAACAATG
Organism: Limnodynastes dumerilii; assembly: GCA_011038615.1. NCBI lineage: Eukaryota > Metazoa > Chordata > Amphibia > Anura > Limnodynastidae > Limnodynastes > Limnodynastes dumerilii. The sequence continues at coordinate 134,695 of WWET01003810.1, read as the reverse complement.
CAGTTACTGGATCTGTTATAAAAGTGGTATAATGGTGTTGGGTGCATTTAATCATTGAGTATAATCATCACATATTACACCGACAGGCAGTTGAATATTTAGTTTATAAACAAACATCTGTTTGGCACAACATACACATCTGTCATGATCACTCTCTGTAACCACCCTGCAGTATGTAAGCCGTAGATGACTTAGACATACTGTCCGGCAATCTCTTGTGACCTTCAGCAACTTTTCTGTTTGGTCACTGCACAGATGTATTGTCTACCATCTCTCTCCAGCGTATGCTAGGCTATTCTCTGCAGGCCAGAATCCTCTTATTGGAGGGACAGCAGTTTTCTTATTACGTTTACTCTCTGCCTTCTTTATACTACAACACAAATACTCCTACAATCTCTGCACCCATGGAAATCCTAGGGATAAATTGCACAAGTTTGGACAGAATCCTCTTCCCTCATAAGCAGGAAATGCATGCTAGTGTGAGGACACTGCTTGCTCAAAGACGGCTTTGTAGATTCACGTCTAACTCTAGCAGCATCTAGATATGAATGTGCTATGTCTAGTTGCCATGTCAAAAGCATTTTCCTGTACCTATGTATGCCATAAAGCAATTATTGTAAGCAGGTGGCTTTCTTGTTGATAGGACAATAAAAGCACTGATCCCGTGTCCCTCTGCACACTGTCTAATATCCTCTGCAGGGAACTGCAACTTGATAAGCCCAACATGACCTGTTGGAATATCCTCACGGGATACCCCCAGAGAGTCACTCAGGTGTTGGTTCACAGTGCGGAAGGAGTGCAGCAGCAGGATAGAGCGGAAGGTATCTATCTATTTACACAATAAAATAGGTATATAATGTCAATATAATATATAAAAGTCTCTTTGTTATAAGTTTACATTGGTTAGTTAAAGACAAACTCTTATTCATAACTCCTATTGTAATCTTGTCTTATGCCATAGTTCTACTATGGTTTCTCCCAAGACAACCAAATACAGTATTTATTTACTGCAGCGATATAGATGTGCTACTGCGAATCAGCAGCTGTCTATGGGTCGTAAATCACGCTCAAGTAGCTTCTTCTTAGGTGCCTATATTTAGGAAATGACCCACTACGCATAGTAAGTCATTTACGCAATCTACGTACCCGTTAGGTACATAGATCGCCTCCGTGCGGTCTTTAGTTAGAAAGAAGCGGTGTAATGCCGCCTTGGGTTGTAATTGGACAGAAGTGGGAGGGGGGAGGGATTTAGATAAGCCGGGGAGGGCGGGGAAAAGAAAGGTCCGTATGTAGAAGGAAACTCTGCACGGTTAGATAAGGTAGGTCCTATGCACTCGTAAGTGCGTAAGGTACCTAAAAATGGGGGGAGGGGCAGGGGATTGGAGAAGTAGGTGCAGATACATGTGTATCCGCACCTACGGATCACACACAAGTGTGAATCCGGTCCTTTGTTGGGTCTGAATTTCCTGGTAAGAGACCACAGCTGCCAGTGCTGTCCAGTGATTCTTTTTATTCACCTGTTGTTTTGGATAATGCCATTGGAAAGCTGCAACACTATACATAAAGTGTCCTTCAGTAACAGGGAAAAAAATCATCTAACTATTCTGAATGCCCAAAAGGGGCTATACACAAATTCACTCAAAGCCACTCATTAGCATGCCTAAATGGTAGGGTTTAGGGCATGCGGAAGATCAAGTCCGCTAACTTTACTAAATGAAGATCAGGCCCATGCTCTGATATACTGTACATACACATTTAGGCCCGTATTCAGAACTCCGTTTTCTGCGAAACGCTACGTAAACAGCGTGCAAACGCATGCCCAGTAACTACCATCGCTTATTTACAGACGTACGGGCACAGAACACGGAGGTCTGAATCCGGCCCCTAGTGTTGTTTCTAGTTTTCAGTAGGCATAATATGAGCTTGCAGGAGGGTTGTAGTGTCTTGCAGCTAAAATTCTACAACTATAGAAAAAATAAAACTTCTATTTCCAAACTGGTGTCAATCAACCAGAAGAATTAGTAGCAATGGTGTTTACCGCTAACACACTAATAATGTCAGTACACTACAGAAGAGAGCGTTAGAAAAGGCAAGTAGAAGAGGTTTTACTGCTGCCAATAACCTAGTCAAATCCAGTGGTCTTCAAATATGAAGTGTCTTATATGTACAACAAAAATATACAAGTCCTATTTTTTTTTATAACAATCAGTAATGTGTAAAGAAATAACTAAGGGTTTCATAAGAAAGATGGATAATGTAACAGTGTTGCCTAAAATTAAAGTGGAGCTGTTCTTTCAACGCCACAGGTCACTTTGAATGATAAAATTCTTTCTTCTGTGCTTTGCAGCTGTTAAGAATAGAAATAAAGTGAATGTTTGTGTTATTACAGGGGCTGATGTATACATTACCATTAAATGTGAAGGTGAGAGGGTCACCTCTGAAGTCCACAGAAATATCACCACTGTGGATTTTTCCGTGAGCGCCATTTTCTATCGCAAGAAAGCCAATAAACCAATTGTTGTGCAGGTAAAACCTTATATTGCAATAAAAAACAAAAGGAATGTGATATTGTTTATAATGTAATGTCACTGGGACATGTTTCTGAAACCCAGGCAAAGGTAAAGGTTGTTGTCTAATATCTGCGGCAAACAATCATGATGCACTCATTTTCTAACTGTAGTAGACAAATATTATTGATCGCTACCTGCTTCATGCCATTCTCAGGAACGTCTACTTTTAAGTAGAATATATTCATTATTATGAAATGCGTTCCTAATGCAGGAAATGGCTGTAGCCGTATTTAAAAGAAGGAAAGAACAGTGTACGCATTGCACATTTAGAACAACTTTGTGATATTGTTTGTTCAGTAAAATGAAATGTTTTAAATTATTTGATCAAGTGATGCTATGTATTTGGAACACTTCAGAATGCACTGTGATAAGAACAGGAACACATTAAAATATGAAACTGAAATAAGCAAAATGACCGTATAGACAGTTTTCCTTTTGGCATGGACATAATAAAGCCTCTGCACTGTTAATGACTCTTTCAGTGTTGTGAGACTTGGAAGGAGAAAAGACTCATTAGATCCTTTGAGTTCACATACCAATGAGGGTTTGGCTCTTGTGCTATTTTTTTGAGTATTACCATCTGGCACTTGCAAAAGAAATTAAGTAATAATAAACTGACCACTACAATGGCAATAGGGGTGTGGGTCCTCAGAAAAAACGGCCCTATTTCGATAGGGCTGTTTTCTCCCAGCCAGTTTCAATCTGGCTGGGATTTCGAATGCATATGCCTCGATGAGCCATAGCAATTGATCAACGGAGCACCGAACTTTCAGTGCTCCAAATGGTAAGACAAAAAACTACCCCAACCCTTCCCCTAATTCTAATTCTAACCCTCCCTTCCCTGCAGCCTGATCCTAACCCACCATCTCCCGCAGTCTGACCCTAACCCACCATCTTCCACAGCCAGACCCTAAGCCTCCCTCCCCCACAGCCTGACCCTAACCCTCCCTCCCCTGCAGCCTGACCCTAACCCTCCCTTCCCCGCAGCCTTACCCTAACCCTTGAGAGGTTATTCACCTTTCCCATGGTCAGGGTCCTGCGGTAGCGGCAACAAAGTTCCTGAAACGGAATGGGTGAGAATGTCGGTCTTAAAATTTTTTGCTAAACTGAAGGGGTATTCGAAATAGGGACATCTGAAAAGGAACTTTCGGATGTCTCTGTTTCAGAAATCAGACTTTCTAACCGGGGACTGCAGCCACTCCCTACCTTACCCTAAAACAACACACCACAAAATATCCCAAAACAACAAATTTGCAAACACTGTCTAGCCCAATTTTTCAGTCTATCTAGAATAATGAATGGAAAGATGAGAGTGTATGAGCAAAATGGATCACCATAGGAAATGTATTTTTTGGTATAACAGGTGTACGATCTGTATTTTATTCTATATTGTCTCATGTCACCAATCCAACCAATTATTTTATATAGTATGGTCTATATTTCTGTAATTCTTAGATACCAAGACATCTTTAGAGATAATCTTTTAAGCACAGGATTGTTTGTATTTTCTTGGAATTGTTTACTGAATTACTGGACTGTCTGAATACCAAAGGCAATAACTGAATATAATGCATTAAGACAGAGTTGGCCGCATTAAGATAACACAGCTTCCTCCATTTTGACCCTCAGGTGTGGGGCAGCAATATCATGTGTGACCAGTTCCTGGGCCAAGTGCTCCTGGCTGCATCGCCTAATGACCCAAAAGAAGAGCAGAGTCTGCAGCTGTACAACAAGGATGGTCGAGCAGCTGAAGAAATGCCAGGCCGGATAAACGTCAGAATTGTCTCCTCTGATGACCTACATGAACTGTGAATGTGAGAGAGTCCTCCAGACACAGACAGTGCTGCAAGCCAGAGACAGTCTAACATGTCTGTGCTGACAATGCCTTCTTCGTTCACATGCACTAGAGATTTGCAGCTGTAGTAATGGAACTGCTATGGAGGTAGCAACAGAACAGTATTTTAACCAATGAATAAATTAAGAAAACCACTAACTCCTTCATAGTTTACATTGCTAATGTTAAAACAGAAAGTTACCAAACTATTAAGAGACATTGGGCCTGATCCTGACCTACGCCGATGTGCTGTGCTTACTAAAGCACAGCGTATCGGCGTTCACTTACCGCGACACTCCCCCTGTGCGGGCGTATGGCCCCTTCCTTACGCCGTCTGAAGGCTACCCTAACTCCAGCCAGCATAAGCTAGTGTAACTACACTTAAACGGCGGCATCGTAACGCAAACACCGCCCTCCTGGCCTAATTACCCTACCTGCACCCCGCCTTCCTACACTAACTGCAGCATAGTAACGGAGGGGAACACCATGGGCGTCTTTTTAGACGATCTTACCATTACGCCCGGCCGCCTAGCCCGCCTTCCCACCCTCATTAAACTAGCTCCCCCCGCCCACCTACACTAACCTGAACGTAGGGACACTGGGGGACATCCCCTCCAGCGTCCCTACGGCGCTGCTAAGGACGCCCGATCCATGATCGGGCGTTGCCGTAGCAACGCCGGCAACATCTGCCCGGCGCATGTGCAGATCGGCTGAATAGCCGATCTTACGTTTACGCCCGCCGTCCTAGTGATGGAGGGCGTTGTTCTGGATCAGGCCCATTGTGAATATAAAACTCTGTATAATTAAAGCTATCAGAAGGTTTTTAATGTAATATGGTACTGCAAAGGTGAAAAATAGCACCTTCTAGATGACTTTAACACTTAACACTAAATTAGACCATTGTGCCGGAACCAGGTTTAATAACTATGGGGCATTTGCTTTATACTTATGCATGGCCAATTTATAAGAACCAATCAATAAAGCATTCTGTCTAATTACAGCCTGTGGACTTAATTCAATTGACCACGAAGAGAGGAATAAGCACAAAGTGCACCTATTCCCATCTATTGTGGTAAGAAAAATGTGCAGATTTTATAATGCACCTCTATGTAAAAAGCACCGTGACCAGGCATCATAGTTAATTTAATCGGGCCATCAGTGTATGGGAGATATATGCAGCCCTTATGTGCAATTTTATCTATGCCCTTATGCACAATCCTGCATTATGCACCAGCCCTATTATAGATGGGACGGGTGTGTAAGATTTAAAGTAGGCGTCAGACCACAGAAGGTCCGTGCATACATTCTTCTTTAGTTTAGATACATTTATTTTTACTATTGTTGGAGGATTTGATATTTTTAGATTTGCAATTTCATGTGCTCAGTTTTAATAATTCATTATGACTGCAGGAAAAATTACACAAAGGCCTGATCCAGACTTAATATTGTTTTACATACGCATGTGCACTCGCCCTGGCATTCCCCTCACACGTGCTTAATTTAGCTGACTTATGCGTTCAGAACCCTACCTTAACTTTTCCTTGTGTATCGCTGCTCGTACATAATGCCTTGTTGTATGTAAGTGCCTAATACTGCCCATACTGCCAATTTAAATGCCTCCCTCAGCACACAATGCGTATATTCGGCTTGTGAAGGGATGTCACGCCTTATCGTATGGCGTTATGTATAAATTACGAAAGATCAGAGTTACGATGAGTAACATCTTAGTGCACATGCGCAGTGCATTCCCATGGCCAGATTTATGCATGCTGCGTGCATAAATTGGCTTTCGTTATTAAGTCTGGATCAGGTCCATAGAGATTTGGTTTGCACAAGATAAACTTCTATAAGCAAACTCTGGCTCAGCTTCCAATATGCCAAACGATCACCCAGGAGAGACTTTCACTCACTGTATTGTTTATTTTATTTGCCACTCATGTATTCACTTGTATCTATCTTTATTGCAAAATTCTTACTATCAGCAGTCACCACACTAATTTCCTAGCTGTGGAAATCTTGAATTCCTGTACATAGCTGAAATGCTACCATACTGCATAATATACAGCAATTCTCAGGATATGAAAACGTTATGATGGCGATATGGACAGTGCAGAAATAACATACTATAAATAATTCTCTACATTATTGCCACATCTAATAATCACTATATTCTAATCAGAGTCATAAGTTTACTTACATTTATAAGTGGTACTACCCATTTTCATGCTATTTACATATGAAGGTATTATTTATAAAATATATTTTAGGTGAGCCTCTGCCAGCTTATCACGGTCCATGCAAACCCGAATGTAACTTGAGCAACGGTGGCTTGCATTCTGTAGGGTGTATCATAGGAGGAAAGAGGAGGGGGCCCGTAGTCAGTGTACAGTAAGGGCACGTGATCCATATTTGAATGCAGACGGAAGCAATCACTGCTTACATCAAAACATCTGCCATAGGTCATGTCTACGCTCACAACTTCACAATCTATTGTGGGGTGATGTTGAGAGGTGATGTTTCCTATCCCAGGTCTAAATAACAGTGTAATAGTAAAGCTGGTCAGTATCTGTGTGCAGTAAGCAATTCAAAGATATATCCCTGCATGCAAAGAATACAATTAACTTGACTCCCCCTGCAATCAACATGGTTCAGCCCAGGAGTAACTAATTTCAAGTACTTACTTAAGTCTGGATCCAGCCTATAGCTGCACTGAGGGTTTCTTCATGCCTATACACTACGTACCATACTTGCATTGGCATCCCGAGGTACCGTAGGATCGAATACAACAAACCTAAAATTTCCACCAACATGTACAGCACAACTTGCATGCACCTCGGGATCACGACGACCCTTTTTATATTTACAATTGTATATTTCTGTAGTCTAGATCAACAGAAAGTAGTGATGACACTGATTGAAATGTATTTTATTTTGAAAAATATGCAGTGTATTCACCTGTTTACTAGATTATTTTATATGTTTTTTTATTCTCTATTTTGTATTCTTTAATAAATTTCTTTTTGAATTATATTGATTTTGTTTTTAGTCAGCTTTATGTTGAGATTGTTTACTGATGAATGTTGAATTTGTTAACTTTTGCCCTTTACCTACCAATGAAGACACTTTATAAATTAATACCCCAAACCAGAGCATTTCTAACTTTTATTCACAATACTGCAGGTCCAGATTTCAAACTGCAATATTTTTTTTTACACTCAAGACACAGTCATGCACAATCCATAATTCAATTCTATTGCTTCAACCACAATTTAAATTAACTTAAATTTTCCCAAATAAAATGCAAATGATTTTGTTTAAAAATAAAATAAAAAGAGAAGAGAGATTAGACACTGAGGTATTCAGGCCATGTTGTATTCTCAGCGCATACCCAACATAAATAACTTAATTCCAATAAAAAAAAACAAAAAACAAAAAAACTTTCTCAAAAAGTTACAGAATGATATCACTACACATTTTTTGTATTTTACAGATAACACACCCTAAAAAAAGAGGAATGTACAGCAAATGTGTTACAGTTGAGAGAGACAATGGGAATATATCATATTTATAACACCAGATTTTTATTCACTTTGTTAGCCAGTTTTTTGTTTGTTTTTTTGTTGGAAGAAAATGTAACAAAAATAACAAACTGTTCGATCACAGAATTAGAAAAAAAATTGTACCCTGTGAAATATGTTTTCTTATAATGTTCCCAGACAAATTCATTCTAATGTATGTGGTAAAACTAGAACACCAGGTGGTAAATCTATCGTGTCCGTGTGACACAAGCTGAATTTTGCAAGGTAATGAGACATGGAATAGCAAATGACATTTTTATAAGAGTACATTTCTTTACTGCTTTTCCCCAGCAAATATGTGAAAGGACATACCATATGTCAAACTGTGCATCTATAGTGAAGGAACCCCTCAAAGGAAATTCTGTTACAGAGTAAGTCATTTTTCCGTTTGTCATTTATAGCAGATTTGGCTCAGTACAATGCTGCAAGTTCACACACTTTACCTAAAAAAGGTCTTTTCCAACAAAACATATTCATCAGCCAGTTTGTTTAATGTGACATAGCTAAAAACATTTGTGATTAGTGGCTCAGCAATAGTTTTTCACAGAACTGTAAGTTTAGTCGGGTAATTCACCAATCTCCTCTGTCTTGAATTCCTGTTTATGTAACAGACCATATTTGTATTGTACATGTGCTCTGCTTCCTGCCTCACACCGTAGTCATGAGCTAACGGTTAATGGCGTTGCAGTCATTGCTGTACTGGATTTGTTATTTGGTACACGTGACTCAAAAAGCCTCCCAGAGCAAGAATCTACAATTACCAGGCCGATTCAACTACCACTTCGATCCACTATCTAACTAGCTTCACCAATTCAAGTGAAAGCTCTTCAATTCTAAAGATCCTCCTTTAAACATTACACTATAGCCCCACTTGTTTCAGCTGTAACTGTTGTCATTGACTCCACCAAATGGTGGTATCTTCATGGTACGAATGGGTTTTATACTAAGGGCACTTAGAATGTAAATCCAGTCTTGCTACATTTAGCTCAGCCAGAGCCACTGAGTAATACACCAGTAACTAAGCATGACAGGTACATCTCTGTGGTTGGCCACCTGCGTGAATAGCCTAATTTTTACCATATTTTGTCTGACCGTTTTTATAGAACTTGTTTTTGTTTGCGTACCATTATTCATTAATGATTACCTTTACAAAATACATCACCTACACCAAGCACAGACATCTGTAGACATTTTGTGGGATGAACCAAATAAATGAGACTGTAGACCTTTACTGGTTACCATGGTAATCACTGATTTCCTTCATAACTGTGTTTACGAGGCTGACTGATTTTTGCAGCACTTGCTCCTGTAGAACGGACAGGCTACACTCCCATTCACAGTTCAGTCCACACAATGACTCCACTGTGCTTTGGCAACAGGTGCAAAATTTATATCCTTTCATAAGCTTCTAGTACCAGAAAAAAATGCATAAATACACAATTCTTGATGGCAACATACCACAGCACTGTAGAGGTGATATAAACCAAACAATAACTAAAAATATCCTTTATCACAGACAGAATATTTGTGCCATAAATCAACTCTATTAACCTCTTCCCTACCAGGGGAGGCCCAGTATGCTTCTCTTTGGGTCTCTGCAATCTTTTATTTCATTGCCGATCTTGCCACACTCTTCTAATGTGGACAACACCTTATGCCTCCCCCTTGGAAAATGTATGCTCTCACATGCAGAATTTTACCTTAAGTAAACGGACCCTGTACTGAAAACAGGGAGATACGACTAGTAAAGTAAGTGGGTTTTAAGAGTATACAAAGATCCTTGATCCTGTTACAGTTGCTGCATATTTGGAAATGCAGAGAGATTTTTTTCAGGTTTTTTTTCTTTTAATACAAAGCAAAGAAGAAAAAAAAAGAAACCAGACAGAAAATGAATTGTCCATTATGAAAGTAAAACCCATCTATGGAAATTTCTGCAACGTGCGGAGGTGCAGCACCATTTTCTAATGTGCCAAGGTGAATTTGCCAGTCCCGTTCCTACTTACAAAAGAAATTGAGTTTAAGGAATCCAAAAGGGAAGGTAGAAGAAGACACAAGTAGGTGGATCGTGGTAGGTCATGTCTCCCCCATGACAGTAGCTGGTTAGCTTGTTAATCCTGCTGTGTGAGGGAATGAGGTTTTTAGATTCTGCAGAGTTTTGTGTTCTTATATAGAGGCTACATCTTATGACCAACGTAGCTAGCGGCTGCTGTTCTTAATGGCTTCCTTTGCTGCTATGATCAGTGGAGTCAGGCTAGAAAGAGGCTTGGCTAGTTTTAAAAATGGATGCTGCAAGGCAAAACAACAACCATAAAAAAATGTTAATGCATAAATCTGATGTTCATGGCCCCAGCCCAACCTTACCCACTATGCTTTAATTAGAATTTACAGAGCAATGCAATAGTAAATAAGCTCACACAGAAGAATGCATACAGTAGCATAACAAATGATTTACTTATATATAGTAATATATATGCATACATAGGTCAATCTTAATGATTCCCTCTGTCTAGTGTACTGTAATGAAATATAATATGAATATATCACAGATTTAGATTGTATTATGGTCTACATAAAAATAGGGGTTACATGTATCAAGTGCCATTTTTGCAAAATTATCAATATGTGAGAAGATTATTTTTTTTTTATATTGTCAGCAACATCATTGAATATTTGGATTTTGCAAAGACAGCCCTTTCTTGATCCATATGCAGACAGATGTGTGTGTGACAGAAGCAGTTGTCTGCACTGTGGGTAGGTGATGGTTGCACTTAATATAGTCCCCATTTTCCTATTCACCAGGTTTTAAATATTAATACACATCAGCGGTTCTTAACCTCTTTGTGAAGTGTACCAGTTCCCCATTATGTTATCAAGTCCTGTACCACTGACCAATCGTGTTCTATCCTCATTACCCTCTCCTCAATTCCTTTCTTCACATGGGACTCTATTCTCACTAAGGTCCTTAGTGCTTTTACATATTTTATCACACCCATGTTCAGTCCCACGTTTATATTTATATTTGTGACATTATCATGTTACATTCCCATTCCCCATATATATTCCGTCCCAAATATACTCTCTATATCTACCATCCGGTATCACTTATGATTAAAACAAAAATACTTCTGGATAGTGTAACTCCATATAACTGTGCCCAGTTGCCCCGTGTATCACCAGACAATGGTATTATTATTATTATTATTAATGCTTACTCATATAGCACCATAAACCGTCTGCAGACCTTTTACAGAGAACTTTAGACATTCACATTTATCCCTTCCCCAAATGGAGCTACAAAATTACTGTAGATGAGTGTGTTGGAATTCTGAAACTTACTCTCATATTATATGAGCCTACGTTTGGAGAAATAATATTAAGGTGTTAACTTGGATCGGTTTTATTTTCCATTGTTTGACAGGACTATCAAAACTCTGGAATGTGGAAACTACAGCATATGATTTTGGTAGAAGTAAACAATTGTCGTTTATTTATTATACTGTAGGTTGTATTATTGGTACACCCTTTCTTTAAGACTGTTTACATTTATGGTGAAACCAAATTCAGCTGCACCTGTGACCTTGTTCCATAGATTATCCAAAACGAAAACTAACCTGCAGTAGCTCCTTGGCAGAGCCTCTCCTGTCCACGTCCATCTCTAGGCATCGGTTGAGGAAATCTCGGAAAACAGCTGACAGTCTCTCTGGGTTCTGCAATTCTGGAGTTCCATTGGTAGCTATCAGGTATAGTGCCTGATCAAGACATAATGATTACAGCTATTTCAATCTACTTATACAGCTGTGTAGCAAACACAATTTTCTGCAATCATCAATCAAAAAATATGAAGCAAAGTGGACATTCTCAACAGACTTTTAATAATACTGGTTCTAAGATTTATACTGGCTCTAAGATTTAATTAAAAGTAGAAAACTATGTATATCTTGTTTGAAATAATACAATTTAGGTAGAGCTACAGCTAGTAATCTAAACTTTTACATATCAAAGACCGCCATGGCAAGACAATAATGAAGTCAAGTTTATACAGTAGACTTCGTGGCACAGCTTTCTACTAAGGTGCTGTCATCCTGACCATACTCACCCTGAGGGGGTTCTCATTAAGGTAAGGGGGCTCTCCTTCAACCATTTCTATGGCCATGATTCCTAAGGACCAAATGTCCACTTTGGGTCCATAGGCTTTCCTTGTCACCACTTCAGGTGCCATCCAGTAAGGTGTTCCCACCATTGTGCTCCGTTTACTCTGCTCAGGCGTAATCTGAGCGCAGAAACCAAAGTCGGCTAAAATATAATGTAACAATATATCATTAAATAGAAAATCACTGCCACTATTACAGTCTAGGTAAGGCTTTTTTATTATTTAAATCCCTGTTAAAACAATATGAACACAAATGGTCTACAATGTTCAAGTATTATGTACATCTGGTAAGAAGCTGTAAAGCAGTAAATATGTTGGCTATGAGACCTGCTTCTGTAGAACTTTATGTACATGGCTCAGAGAACATCCAGGATAAATGGAAGCTGTTTCCTAAGCACTGCACAATGATTGTTCATTTCAGGAAAATCCTAGTAATTGTGTCATTATATGGAAATACGTTTTCTGTACAGCAACACTCACTAAGTTTCACTGATCCGTCCATCCCAAGCAGGATGTTGTCACTCTTTATATCTCTGTGTATGACTTGGTTTGAGTGCAAGAAGTCCAGGGCTTGTAGGCACTAAGGAAATAACAAAAAAAATGTCATCCATTAAAAACTAACATTACATAAGTGATAATTTTTCATACACAACTGTGCTTACAAACATAAAAACATTAGAGGAAAAACTACGGTTGTGTTAAATCTCCAAGAGAGTTATACATGAATATTTCTGTTCTTCTGTCTGTGGCATAAGATATCCTAGATTGTGTGTTAAAGAATGTGTTTTATACTATATGGGTTAGGAGTGAATCCAGCTGGAAGGTGTATCTTTATATATTGGCAAACTGCTCTTATTAAGGTCAAACCATTCTTCAGCTTTGTATATGATACCCCTAACATTTAAATTCTAGGTATTTAAAAGGGGCATATATAAAGCAGTCTGTACATATTGAACACGATATGTAACAGCTATGACGTCACCTGAATCCCAGAAAGCACTCTCACCTCTCGACAAACAGCTGCGATCTGTCCTTCATCCATACAAGTTTCTGTTACTACATCAGTCAAGGATCCACCAGCCAGGTACTCCATCACAACCCAGAGTTCATCCCCCACCAGATAGCTACAGACAAACAAGAAGAGAAGGAGGTTTTATCCATAATATTAAATATGAGTTTGTATATGCAGAGAAGTATAAGAGTAGTAAGCATCTTGCCACTGTGCATTATTTAATATGGTCAGATATGAAAATTAGAAGTTGTGAGGTATACATGGGCAGGGAGGACATTACATGGGACATGATTCTTTCACATGGTCTGATACAACCTTCCACTGCCAAGCATCCCAATCAATAGCAGTAAGTAATGTGAATAGTCTGGAATATACATCCATTTAAATGTGTTTATTCATTCTATGTCTGTGCTTAAAAGTAGCCCATATGAATTTGCTGAATTGTCTGAGGTGGATCTGACAACCAGGATGTATAGAATGGACAATAACTAACCACATAAACTATGCATAAGGGAAGCACAAAGGGATATTTCCCTGCTTGCCTTCATGGACCAGCAGCAGAGCAATCATCATGTGATCCTAAAGTTTGCATGTGTGAGAGGAGACCACTCCCCTTGCACGTATGGACTTCCATACCCAGGACCCTACATTATATGTTACGCATTGGTCCCATGGAAAATGAAGCCGGATGTAGCTATGAATTGTACAAAATGGCTTCTTAACCAAGCCCTTACTGTACAATATGAGCACGGCCCCTCTCACACCATGCGTACACAACTACCAATGGCTGCCTGTCCTGCCCTGTGGAAGCCTGGGTCGTGAAGAAGCAGATCTGTGTTGGAAGCCTTTAGATAATACATGCAAGTAGTTAATTGATAAAACGCCCACATTTTGTAATTCTGGTCTAAGACGTGTCATTAAAGTTATAAAGATGTGGCTGCTTGGTGTAATGACCAAGCAGTAGCATATACCAGGCTACCGTCTAGGGTGACTCATTATGCAGTTCATGAAAATTCGCACACACAAAAAAATGCAGGCTGCATGTCATCCAGCAATGGTAACAATCCTACTGTATCAGACAAGCTTCACCCTTACATGCAACAGCTTTATTAACTTACAGGGGCATGACGGGGACAATCACTAGGATGCAGGTAAAGCCCACAGCAGGGACTGGATTCAGACCCCTGCACGTTTTATGTGTGTGCGGGGGTCTGTACGTACGCACGAGAGAGGGGAGTGCACGCCCCCTGTCACTTCCCTCACTCGTGCGGCCTTTATGCTGCCATAAAATGATGCATTAAATGTGTCCTGCGGATCAGCAGTCCGTGCGACCGCTGATCCGTAGCAGTGTGGGAGCCCCCTCCCACACTGTACACTTAGCATGCTTCCACCCACCCGCTCTAGCTCGGATGGAACAAAGTTACTATCGTAACCCTAGTGTAACATCTGCGCCCTCCAGTGAACTCAGGTCAATCACGCACCTTGCGTAAGTAAACTAACGTTATTAGGTCTGAATCCATCACCCAATGTATTATCATACATTCCTTTACATGAGTTATACTAGTTTATATTATTTTCATTTAATTTAATGTTTTGCCTCATATATTCTACATCATAATCAGCTCTTGTATTCTGGTTTAACAGTATTTGAAATGGGAAATAAAGACTATAAAGAGTTCCAGATTTTTACAGTCACAGTTTGTCCGATGTTATTAGTTGATGTGAACTCAATGCTGCCTTCTTGGCAGGTTAATTGCATACAAACTACCCTCAACAGAAATGCAAATGATCTTATGGGGAAGTGTCACTCACCTGTCTAAATAATTCACAATGTTAGAATTTTTATTTTCCCTCATGACCAAGATTTCATTAATAATTAATTCTTTTTTGGGCTGCTGTTGAAGGTTCATTTGCTTTATCGCTACCTAAAAAAGACACATAAATAAGATAAAGAATATCAAAAATACAAAGCAGCATACAAATACAAATTACAAAATACAAATACAAAACATGAATGGTTAAAAGATGAGCAAGGCTAAACCCTGTAACTAAATGCAAAGTAAACAGGTAAGTAATAAACAGTTATCAATGTCATCAAGATGGTAAAGTTCCATCTTACCTCTTGTCCTGTAGCAATGTCTATAGCTGTGTACACTGTACCAGATGCCCTGGATGCAAACACAAAAATATACATTCAATATCATAAAAAAATAAATGAAATAATGAAATTGGCCACAATAAATATATACTAGAAACATCCACCATAGTGCATATTCAAGACATTTAATAGTAAGATCAATAAATATATATATATGTTCCTTCTCATTGATTACTTTATTATTTTGGAATGTGGATTATATAGTTAATATGTTGGCAATGTTGGACAAGGCAATTGACTTTCATTTCTAAAATGTCTGTCACTGTTTTTTGGCCACTGGGGGGCAGCAAGCAACCATGAGCTACATTATGTAGGTTTAACATAAGAATGAGTCCAATTCCAGTATTTCTTATCAGCATGTATAACGTAATACAGTAAAATGTTCTCCCTTATAACAAATCACAACTTAGGCATGTAAAAGCAGGTGCATGAAATAAAGAAAATAAAAACAGGTTTATTGGAGCAGACTATTACTCTTTATCCATCTATCTATCTATCTATCTATCTATCTATCTATCTATCTATCTATCTATCTATCTCTTTCACAGACAAATATAGAGGCTACTGCCTTCTCCAAGGTTTCCATCCTCATCTCCTGAAATCCACTGTAAACTGTGAGTATTCTAATGACCTTGTTCTACAGGCTGCCCAACCCACTGCCATTTAAAAACTTAACATACATATATGTGCTGATGATTGAAAATAAAAATGTGCTGTGTTTGTCCAAGGACCAGAGGAAGACTCACAATACTTTTTGCTAACAGCGCATGCACAGGGGCTGCATTGCCAGGATGGATCTGGATAATCTGGGTTCAGATTCTGGGTACATTTGCAATGGCGAGGCAGGAAGTGGAAAGTGATTTCGCTATGTGGGAGGGGAAAGTATGTAGAAAGTACATTGAGGGTCATGCTACTCCTCCTCTGTGCTATCCAGACCTCCCATGTTAAGTGAGGACATTGCAGGGTCCTCGGATAATATCTTTGTACTAGCGAGGTGACATAGCTCTCATTTCCCCCACAGGGACTATACCCAGCAGGGATTTAGCATCGGATCCTCACTGCCACTGCTCTCGAAGCTCAGAGTGCATCAGCATTGTAAGTCTGGATTCAGCCTCAACTTACTAATACAAGACTTCTATTTCTACCTAAAATTGTTCTGTTAAACCACTATGCTCCTCTGTTCCAACTACATGATAAGTCAATGGGCATTTTCTCATTACCACAAGTGCAGTGATAGTCCAACACTTGGAAAAGCCTTCTCCCCCCACCTTTTGCTACACTTAATAAGATCCAGAGAAGCTATGACATGGAGACTATTGGCTTACAACAACATGGATGTTGATCCTGTTTTGAGCTCATAATACCTTCATTATACTGTGCTGCATCCAACATAGATGTTCATCATTGCAATGCATCCCTGGTCTCCCTCCCTTGCTGATAGCTCTTCCGNNCCTCCCCTGCTGATAGCTTTTCCGATTTGAACAACAAACTCAGCAGTTAAGATGGGTATACATATATGCAATTATTGGGCTGAGCATATAATTCCAGACCATTTGGGGCGATATTGCAGGGTTTTGGTTTTATGACTGTCCTAATAATAATCACTATAACCAATGCTACAATGTCAGACAAATGCGAGTAGCATTTACACAGGTAGCATTGTCTGTGCACCTCTCTGGCAGTTTCTTGTGCATAGGAAGATATCTGTACAGGGTGTACAGAGTCATGCTTGTTGGTCATGCTTGATGATGATCTCAGACTGGCTGCTCAGATCTCACATCTGTAAATTGGTATAGTGTGTACACGTGAATCCGCACATGGAGACTTGTAATCATCAGTGAAATTTTATTGCATTTCAAGTATAATTGCATAGGCTTATACCCATCTTTGCTTATGAAGGCCTGGATTCTCACTAGAGAATTTTTCTTCTTACAAACGTAGTTTTAGGTGCAGAGCTACTTGGCATGCGTAGTAACTCTTCTACGCTCTGGACCTGATTCACACTTAAGAATGCTTCCGATTTTAGGTGCATATATTTAAGAACGGATGCACTGCGCATGCATAGTAACTCTTCTACGCTCTGGACCTGATTCACACTTAAGAATGCTTCCGATTTTAGGTGCATATATTTAAGAACGGATGCACTGTGCATGCGTAGTAACTTTTATACACTATTTGCGTAGGACTTAAGTTCACAAATTCCGTTCTTTTATGCTACGAACTTAAAATCTGTAGGTTCTTAGTAACATACGCAAGAATGGGCGTTCCATGAATAAGTACCTAGGCAGATACGCAGATTTGGGTGGAGAGAGGCATTTAAATGACCACATGAAGGCGCAGTTATGCAGTTAAGTACCTAAGTAGATGCCCTACGCATGCCGAGGGAGTTTCATTGCTATTAGTTGCGTATATTTAGGAACCTATCGCGTTCTTAAGTGTAAATCAGGTCCTATGTACGTAACTTTACGTTACATACATTGCGTAAATGCGGTCTTTAAAGAATCCGGGCCAAAGTTCTCAGAAGGAAATGCAGAATATTTTTTTTCTCGGTTATTTCATTTCATAGAAAAGTGTGTTCTGCGTATGACTTGCTCTCACCAGTAGAACCATTCCTGTGCTAGACCAAAGTTCTGAGTTTTCTTTAAGTTCATTATGTATATGATACATGAATATTTAACAACAAACAACCTTTTGTTTATTGCATTTGTAGTGCTATGCTGTGTATATTTACATCACTGCCGGCTTGCATGTCTTCTGCTCTCAGTCTTTTGGAATCTACTGCATAAATATGTTTGTAGATCAACACTAAATTTACATCTTGGCTGCCTCACAAAACCTTATTACCTGCTTAAGTCTGCCAAGAAAATGTGCACAGGAATAGATATAATAGAGAGTCTATCTACTATCAGATGATGTGGCTTCTGAGGCCAAACAGGGGAGCCTGATGTCTAAACGTCACAGGGAGAAGGCTGCATAAGGTACAGTAATATTTACAGATTAAGACTCACTGGACTATTTGCAGAGTTACACTGGAATCATAAAGGTGGCAATTTCTTTCATGAGTTCTGGTTATTATATTTATACAGCACAGGAGGCCAATAGTAAATCTTTTCCTCTCATAGCAAAATAATAGTATTCAGTCTTTCCCACACTTTAAGTAACCTTATTTTTTTGAAAATGTTATGAATACCAAGGCACAATGCGACAAATGGGCCCCGTCCTACAGGATGCCCAGTTACAACTTTTTAACAGGGATTCTCCCATCAATGTCTATGATATGATCTACGATATGTTGTATGATATCTAATTAAATATAGAAAATGTAACCTGGTCACACATTATATAACAGGGCCAATCACCAGATTATCAGCAATTCTGCTGAAAAGTAGTTGTAAAGCATAATTGTTATTGTCTGATTCAATTTTCCAAAGTTATCCATGGGGTAACCAGGGAGGTCACCACATGCCCTCTTTGTCCCCTGCATGCTTGCTAAAACTGTTGGGAGAGAAGCCGCAATCAGCACAAATCTAACTGTCCTCAGCATGGAACTGTTGGGAGAGAAGCTCTTTGCAGTTCCAGAGGG
>WWET01003810.1:104348-115780 GCA_011038615.1 Limnodynastes dumerilii | reverse complement strand
AGTTTAGTGGCCGTTGGGGTGACCTCCTTGGCGGAGAAACCACTTTTTATATGGACAAATATATGCGTTTATTATAATGTATGTACACACACAATTGTCCGTATAAAATTGTCTGTTGAAAAGCCTACATTTTTGCACTGACACCTAGAGTCTAAAATAATTGATTATGTTCTGCTTTAGGGATCAGATAAATAACTGTTTTAATTGACCAGCGTATGGGGTTGATATTAGATGCTTTCAAGATCATGAGAGCTCTCTGAAAGAAAGACCACTGCTCCTATGCAAATGAAACCCTCAGGGAATCCCAACTAGGGGTGTGGGTCCCCGTTGAAAAAAAAAGTATTCGAAATAGGGACATCCGAAAAGGAACTTTCGGATGTCCTTATTTTGGAAATGAGAACTTCTAACCGGGGACTGCAATCGCCCAGAAGATGCAGGTTAAACATGTCTGATAAAGAACTGGAGGGCCAACATCAAAATAAAAATAAAAGTTCTGTGCACAGGGATGAAACGCATTGCCTTGAACCGGTTCACCGTTGGTGTATATTGCTATTTACTTTTACTAAAGACCGGACTGCCTCTATTAGCTACAATGAATATCCTCACATAGGCCATCGTGCAGCATATTAGCGGGTAGCAGAGAGAGCTGTATGGGATATTGTATTTCTCCACCTGATGCAATAAACATCTTGCTTCACCTTCCTTTTGTGGGACTTTGCAAGTTCACCCTAATTGGTGATTCCACGTGTCACAAAGTTTGAATTACAACTAATGCATAAATTCACTGTCTATGAATTCTACCTGGCAGTAATACCATAGCAAAGGATTACTACTACTGGAAACTTTTGCTTGTCAACATTTGGCAGTGTTTCTTTATCCTATTGCTTTAATCATCACATGACCTCTTCAAAGGTACTGCCTTCTACCCATTACCATATTTGGATTCTACCTTGACTGATAATTCATGTCCAATTGTATTGAATATCTATTTTAACCATTGTTCTTAGCGGTTGTGCTTTTATAGTGATATGCATTTTTATTTGCATATGTTTACATGTTTAAAATGAAATATTTGTTACATTTATCTAAATTCTATTATTGTCAATATTTATTTAGCCATCCCATATATCCACACCTAAATGCACTCCGACCTTATTTTCAATAAATATGATTTTAGCCAAAACATAAATGCAAAGTACTTTTCAAACCACACTTTAAAACATCCCTATATAATTTTAGGAAAATCTGTAATAACCAAATAATGGTACTGAATGAGCCTTATCAACCAATCCACTACTATTTCCTGACACAAAATAATGATACCACCAACATAATTCAGCCCCTGCA
This sequence comes from Limnodynastes dumerilii, assembly GCA_011038615.1. Taxonomy (NCBI): domain Eukaryota; kingdom Metazoa; phylum Chordata; class Amphibia; order Anura; family Limnodynastidae; genus Limnodynastes; species Limnodynastes dumerilii. Next base: position 114,433 of record WWET01003810.1, on the reverse strand, counting down.
CACATAAACTATATTCTTTGTGTGAATCTCCTTCCACCACACAACTTTATAACGTGGTATTTAATTGTGTGAACCAATTTCTGTCTATTATGTCATGGGCTCAGTGTTCCTGAATTTGACCATGTGCTCTTTAAATCAATTGAACACAGACATGGAGATAATTTCACATTGGGACTAATTGTAACTATTCTGTTAAATCTTTATGCAAGATCATGGTAAAACAGAGAAAGAAAACAATATGACGGATCCTTGGTACACTCACCCTTGTCCAATCTTTTCAAACCTTGTATATTTCTTTTTAGGATCACCCACACTTACAATGCTTCCTGCAGGGTACATAATAGGACATTACGTTAAAAAGGAAAACAATGGCTGGAACTGCAGATAAACAGAAATGGGTAACAGAAATAAGTGACAATAGAGGAAATGAAAAACATCCGATAAAAATGCCTTTAATGTCTCCAATTCCTAATCATGTAAGGACACATTTAGCAGCCAAGTGTATCATTATATATGTGATCAAATTATATTTCTCTATTAAGGAATCATGCAAAAAATAAAGAACTGTGCTTGAGAAAATTACTGCAGAATGGAAATTCCTATCCATGCTGTTAACATAGCGCAAATGCGGATAGTTGGTCCATCTAAACTGACCACTAATTGTTCCATGCATGGTCTACAAAGCAGTCTTCTACATGAAAAAAGTCTGATTCTGTTGCAAATTCGTGCTAATCAGACTGTCATGCACTGATCGGATCCATGTTCTGGATGTGAGAATTACATCTTCTGCCATGTTCATTTGCATTCCATTGCAGTAAGGGTAGAGAGCCCTGAGGATGCAACTCTAAGGCACATAACATGCTGATAGGCTGTGCATAACAGTCACTAAGGTTCTCTTTTCTGCATCCATCTAGCGTTGTGTTTGGGACACCCCTGCGGCCCGTGCACCTGCTTTTAAGACATTGCAAGTATCTGTACTCTGTAACTGTGATTTGTTGCCCAATGTCTGTCATTTCCGTAAGATAACTGTCTTGGTCTATGGAATATTATACACAATGATGAGAAAGTTTAAACTTTGCAAAAAAAAAAGAACATACTTAATTTCTCCAGGATTTCTTCATCTGTCATCTTTGATTTTTTGCGCTGTCTGTCAGTGTTCCTGTACAAAGTGCTCGTGCTTGAGTTTTCTGGCTGTGTGGTTACTGGGGAAGTGGAAGCCTCTTTGGCTGGAGCAGGAACAGCCACTGGTTCAATGACAGATCGAGTATAAATCTGCATAAGAAAAGAAATAAAATGACAATGATAGAAATATACAAAGGTCAAATAAATAAGATGGTGAACACCTGGGGAGTTTACATAATAATAATGTTTTCAGAACATGTACTGAGGATTGTATTGAACGGCATAGTGTAAAGCCCTCTTATAGGACCAGCAGCGTCAATGGGAATTGCTTGAAAATGTTGACATGTATTGTGAGCAATTAGTGATCAGAGCAATTCTGAATCACACATTTGAACTAATGGAGACTTGAAACTCATCATGTAAATGTACAGCAGATCTATTTTAACACTTGTCAGAGAGTCATGAACAGTGTAATGAGTACAGAAGTGTATGCTTTTACCTGTACCGTCAGACCGAGGAAACTTAAATAAAGTAACTTGTGATCTTACCACAAGATGACTGCATATCATGGTCCGGATTCACAGTTACCTAGTTTTCGTCTTACGTACATTGGGCCGGATCCAGAACTACGTCCGTCTTCCATAGACGGACGTAGTTCAATAAACAGTAGCTACTGCACATGCGTAGTAGCTATTGTACGTAATCTTTTAGACCGCATATACGCAATCTACGTATCGAAACGATACGCAGATTATGTACAATAGCTACATATGCCTGCGCATAGTTCTGGATCTGGCCCATTGTTTTAAGAATTGAGCTACTATGCATGCATAGTAGCTTATTTACGCTATCTACGTACCATTTCTGTACATAGATTGTGTAAGTGCGGTCTAAAGACTGCGCTTACGCATTCTACGTGCCGGACTCAGCTCCCTTGCAGACCTGTCTTGCGGTTTGAGTTACTGTTTCCTCGGCTGCACGCTTCTTTGTAACTTGAGACAGGTTACAATATATATTGTGTCTTTATCTTTTGGGGGAGTTTTAGCTTTTGATGTACAGAAGGCATAGATTCAGGGAGGGCCAATTACGGACCCGGAAGGGGAGAAGCGTGGCCGTGAGACCACTAGGTGTTTTTTAGGATAAATTTCTCTCAACACCTAGGGCCAGTATATTTGACTCCCTTACCCCCGATTTGCCGACTTTTCCATGGTATTTATTTACCTTTCACTTGTTACTTTGCTCTTATGCATTTTTAAAATTCTATTGCCAATTATGAGCTTTCAAATATATATCAATAAACTTTAAGTTTTATTCTCAATTGACTTTGTCCTAATTTAGTTGTGCGCACAACAGCCTTTTCTGCCACCCTTTGTGAGTAGGTAGTTTTCTTTCTCTCTCTCTACTATTTTTTGGCTGCACAGCAGCACCCTGACCAGACTAATTTCACTATTGTATGAGTAGAGTTGGTGGAGCACTATTCGCTCATTACATCTATTGCATGTGTGCTGCTTACTGATTTTGTATGTTCTGGACGTGGGGCAATCACAGGTGGGGGCTCATCCTCCTCCTCTTCCTCTTCTTCATCCTCCTCCTCAGAGACAGGAGGAGCCAGAGGAGGCTCTGATGCAGTTTTTGTGTTCTGGAACAGAGGTGACAAATGCAGATCAGTAATTATTCTATATCCGCTTCTGGCTGTGTCTAAGCAAATATGATAATAACACAGCTACTCCACTACATCCATACATTATATGATTTCCTATGTGGCAGAACATCCAACTGTTTAACTGCATGCATCAAAATGGGAAACTATTATAAAATAAATGACTGTGTGCCAAGAAAACTACACTACAACAATTAAAACTATCAATTTATTGTATTTAACGGTCTACAGATCTGCCACATGACTGGCGCCCCTATCTGCATGTATCAAGGATTTGGTTTGCCCTGGATAACTCAAGCGACTAATCCATGTTGTGTATCTTGGAATGTCTGTTGCTAGAAATCTCAGCTACTAAAAAAGGATTCTTGTACTTGAACTAAGTAAGAGGCCTTGTTCTATGTCCACAGTTTTGAGGCTCTGCATATTATTAGTTACGCACTGGTCCATGAACAATTTCTGTGTATAACTTCGCTGGGTCAGAAATACAATAATATATTGCTTCGGGACGGTATAATTATGAGGCATTCAGCAGAGTTCCTTTGTCCTAAATTTTAGACATTTCAGTTTATATTTAAAAACATATAATCATCTTATGCTAAAAACAATGATATTGGGCCGTATTCAGAGATCCGTTTTTTAGTGAATATCCGGGCGTATTTTTAGGATAGGATGCGCAGTAACTTTATGTACAGAGTTTACATTGACTATATGTACTATAAGTGCCTAACGCACGTACATGTGAATCGCACTTGGAGACATAGGCACGGAAATCAGACGTACAGGAAAATTTACATAAAAGTGGATGGAGGGAGGCATTTAAATGTACGCATGGAGGTGCTGTTATCAAGAATCGCACGGACGGAGCACATATACGCACGTAAGTACACACGTATAGAACAGAGTAGTCTAGGGACTCGTAAGTCACCAACAGCACGTCCGGGAGAGGGGAGTGTCGGGGTTGCTGGTGGGTGTTTCCTTGCTCCGGCTGTGCGTATAATTGCGTACATAAAAAAAACAGATCTCTGACCACGGCCCATTGTGTCTGTATAAACGCAGTCAAGTTACATAGAAAGTGACGGCAGATAAGAGCCACATGGCCCATCCAGTCTGCCCAGTTCCATGTACACAATCGCAATGGGTAACGGGACTAGCATGGGTAGTCTTCCTGCACCAGGCACTTGAGGGATAGCACACGTTTAGATATATTCCAGTGCCATGCCAACATATAAAGGTGATACGCTGACAAATTCTTATTGCAGGAGACTCCCATAGCAGCCCAGGTCCTCTATCGCATTTCTGAATCATTTGGAGGATTGGATTAAACTGTATCTAAATATCTCATATGAGAGCATTGCTTTTCTTGACATGCTGGTTCATACAGAGCTGCCAAGTTGAAATCTACTTTATAAAAAAATGAAACATGTCAAGAGAAGCGCAGCTCCCATCAGTTTCTTAGAGTATGTAACAACTGCCGCAAGGAACGATTAAAGGATTGCAGTACGGCAAGGTATTTGTTGGAGGGGGATGCCCAAGGTGATTATTACATAAGCTCGTTCTCTAGCATAATGGCATGTCACGCTTGGTGTTAATTATATCAGAACTAGCCTGAGAAGTGTCTTCCTTGTGTAGACATGTAATGGTAACACGGATAATGTAGAAGCGGCCATTCACAATCATTTAAAAATTACTGCATTACAAAAAAAACCATCTCCCATTTTAAAGAGTCTGGTCCAGCTTCAGTTACGTAGTAGCTTATTTCCGCTATCTACGTACCATTTCTGTACATAGATAGCATAAGTGTACCAGAAATGGTACGTAGATCGTGTAAATAATTCTTTATAATTTAATTCTTAAAACAACGTACGTAAGAAGAAAACTACGTAACTGTGAATCTGGACCTCTCTCTCCAAGTCTACAAAGGAAGTTAAACTTTTCTTTTATTTTGTGCGGATTCAGTTAAAAAGTGTACAAATGTTTTGTAACATAGAAATATAAATATCGTTATAAATGTTGCAATTTTTATGTGTACAACTCTCTCATTTCAGGCAAACAATTCTCACACCCCTATAGTGTAAAACATTTGATCTGTTTTTTTCACCTGCAACACTGATATCCGCGTATATCTTCTTAAATGCCCCTGCTCCAAGATATAAGTTGGGAAAACAAAAGGGAATTCAAAAAGCGCTTTCAGAAAGACAGGAGTACTATTATGGCTGCAAGTGAACGACAGGTACAGAATAAACTCGTGATGAAGACTATCTGGCTGAAGTACATTTGGCTAAATGTAGACATCAGGTCCATGAACTTATGGGTATGAAAAATGAGCCCATCCCACACAATCCCAGATGAGATGATACACATAGACAGTTCCTATATGGAGAGGGGTTATGGATTTACTAAGTGAAAAAGTGCAGCAATAAGACATTGAATATGAAATATGTGTCTTATTTCTTTTCAATATTGGTTTCTACAACGTAATTTCTGCCTCATTGTTTATTTTCCACTTCAAAAAGAGCTCTAAATTAGTTGTTTGCAGAATGACAGTTTTATGTTATGTCACAATCTAACATCTAGCTATTACTCTAGCATTATATTTGTTTCAGTTATATCCATTTTTCCACTTTGGGATAATACTCTGCAGTTCTGTAATTCTGTAGTTTTAATAACTTCCCTATAAAACTGTAGTTAACTATTTTTTATTGACACATTTGTGATACAGGACTTTGAAATATGTATTTTGAGACGGGTTTTCTACACCTGAAATGTTCATTTAATTAACAAAGCATATAAGACCAATATCTACCATTTCCTCTATACAGGATGTTGACCAAAGCAGAAAAAACACTTGCAATCATATATCTAAGCCATTGTTAACAGAATATAAGTGAACATCAGATGTCACACTCTTACACAAACACTATTATAAACATTTAGAGAAACAATTACTAGGAGCCATAGCAACAATCTATGCATCCGGTTATAAAGGAAAATTAAAAGAAAAGTTATTGCTAAGTGTTCTCCAACACTATTTTACTACACTGAGCCTGATGTAATCGTTAGGAATATCAGAATAATTCAAACACCAACACCTATTAAATATAGTAATAAATAAAAAATAAATATACATTATGTATGGACGCTATGCACTTTACTGTAAGGTTGTGAATTTTTCTAACTTTCATTTTACAACAAACAAACTGGTTTTGTAAGGAAGAAAATTAAAAGTTAGTTTGAAATCAGAAATCAAGCCCTACCGGTCACTGCTGCAAGCTATTAATGCTCCCTGTACAATAATGTCCTGCACTGTATCACTGTGTAGGTGGGTCTTCCATCAGCTAGATTAGGAAGGAAGGTAACAGTCCCCTCAGGACTGAAGTAGCACAACCGGACAATCACTATGCCTTTAAGGCCTGATAGGGATACTTGCTATACATAAGTATTAGTCTAACTATGCTAACGTGTAAATCATTATAATCAGAACCCCTACATCCAGATCTCCACAAATCCTAAAAGAAAAAGGTGGGTCATTGCTTATGTTTGCCAAGAATGGAATATATTCAAAGATGGTAAATATGGCCTTCCATGCACTCTGTACAATAGATTCTATGGCTTAATTAGGTATGGATAAAAAAAAAAAGAAAACCGCACCGTTCCACATACAGCATAAGATTGGACACAAAGAATGTCTTGTCTTATATTAAAATCTAAGCACTGCAATAATTCAGAATCCCATGATTGTTTCATCTGGCAAACACTGCTTCCGACTTTGGTATTTAGATTTTAATTAGAAGGATGTTTAGGAATGATAATAGATTAATATAGTCATGACTTACCAAAGAGTGAGCAGCTATATATCCATGTGCACTTTTATCTGTAATAACAAAATGAACACTAATAAGACATCATATGCATTATATTGAACTATATTAGAAGTATACCTCCAGAAATGTAAGCAAAAATATAAATAATAACTTAAAATACACAGATAATTGAACTATAAAAGAAAAATTATTATTTACAATCCAAATTAAGCTAATACTGTTAAAAACAAATATGGAAAATTATCCTGTATAGATTATAACAATATTACATTAAATTGTTTATTAAAAATATTCATTTCTTTTTCAAAGTATTTTTAATGTGTAGATTTGATAAAGTTATAAAAACTTAAAAATTCTTTTGAATAAAAATGCAAATAAAAAATATGCCAAAGTAAAATATGTATAATTAAAATGTAGCAATGGTTCATTTTTTTTTTTTACACAATTGACTAAAAAGAATCAGGGACCCAGCAAATCAGATACAGAAACACTACAGGTAAAGGGGAGGAAACTTTGTATAAATAAAAATTAGTCTCCTAAAACAAAATGACAACAGAGAAATAAAGTTACAAAATAACAAAAAAGTTCAAAATGATTTGGTTATTTTACCTCCAGATGTAAAGCTCATGTATTTCTGGTTGTTCACAGTCTCTTTGGAATCATAGAACTTGAGGACATCTAGCACAGCCTGAGGGTTCTTCTTCTGCTCCAGTTTGGTGATGTTTGAGGTCTGCAGTAATCTAGCCCATTGTTCTGGGATTCCCTGCATGACAGTAAACAGAAAATATCAGTTTTGAGTCATTACATAGCAACTAATTTAATTCTGTTTTAAAATACATTGGGAGAAGGTCGGTTTGAGACCTTGGTTTTTGCTATGAGGAAATCACAGGTGCAATCATTCTCTATGAAAAAAAACCCCCAAAAAACACAACGCTAAAACCAGGAATCCAGATAGACAAAATAATAAAATGGTTATGAGAAAAAAAGATGAATGGTTCACGTTTTAAAATCAAAGTTTTGCAGTACATAAAATATAATTAACAAAAAGGGTCAGGTTATGGTTACGGTGGTAAGGTGAAGACAAGACTATTCATACAGTGGAGTGGATAAACATGTGTAGAATTCATTCTTTAGATAAAATCATGGTACGGTATACTCAGTCTTGCTGTTAGTAGGTATGGTGGAGGGTTAAACACTGTGTCTAGATGAGGGGGCAGCTATAGCACAATGGCTTCATGTTGTGAGCTCAGTGGCCTTTTAAAGAGAAAAAATAGCAGATTTCAGATAATAATGGAGGAGTGATAAAAGTGCCTTTCCGTCTTCCATATCTCCCTCTGGATGTGTAAAGCATGAGGATGATTGTTCATAAATCTCTCTTATCAACTATCTGATGCAGTTAGTAAGAATCACGGTGGTGCAAAATCACAGTTTAGCACGTGTGAAATTACAGAACCATCCTTTTTCACTTGTATGGATTATATAAAGTATATATTAGACATTACTGGAAATGTCTCATATATGCACCACCGTGATTCTTACTAACTGCATCAGATATTTTAAAGTTCAAATGCATTTGAGCGTGATGGTGTCTGACTGTGTGCATATAGTATATTTCAACTAAAATGGTCTTAATTTACCCTACTCAGGATGGATCAAGTGGTTTAGTTTATGTTTTTCCTTTATCAATGTATGCGGAATGTTCACCTGCCTTTCTGATCAAATAAACAATTCTAAAAGAAAGTATTGCGGGCCGTATTCAGAGAAACGTTTTTTATGTACGCAATTATACGCACGGCGAGGGGAAGGAAGCACCCACCAAAAACCCCGACACTCCCCTCTCCCGGACGTGCTGCAGGTGACTTACGAGTCCCTAGACCACTCTGTTCTTTACGTGTGAACTTATGAGCGTATATGTGCTCCGTCCGAGCGGTTCTTTATAACCACGCCTCCATGTGTTCATTTAAATTCCTTCCCCCTATCCACTTTTATGTAAATTTTAAAGCGCGTATTTCTACACCGCCCATCCGCACATACAGTATGTACCCAAGTGCGATTCAGATGTCCGTGCCTAAAGCACTTACGAGCGAATATTCAACGAAACTTACGTAAATAAAGTTACTATGCATGCGCAGCTGATCCGATCCTTAAAATACACACGCAACTCCCCTCGAAAACGGATCTCTGAATATGGCCCTGTGTTATTTATGTTGATGTGTCTCCATTATTTTTTGTTGACCTAGACTAAGTAACAAAATTTAAATAAATCACCATCCCCAAAACCAAATAAAATATACAAAAAAGTACAATTTTCTACAATCCCTTCATTCACATCTAGGGATCTAGAGGCATCCAATAAAGTAACTTCCTATTTCAGCAAGTCACCCTATGTCTTATTAAACAATTTCTGCTTTGGAAAAACATTTTTTTCTACTCCTGCCCCTGACTAAAAGTCATTTTGTACTTTTCTATCACCTGAAAACAGGAAAGGGGAATCCTCACTAGGTGGTCTATGCACATTTATTGTGCTACAATGCACATGCCTTCCTTCTGTCCAGTAAGATAACTGCATAGTGCAGTCAGAGAATAAAGGGGCAGATTTCCTATCTGATAAGAAAGGGTGGTAGATGAAAAAAGTGGGTCCTTCACGTGGGCTATAGATCAATATATCCTGCATTTTACATTTAACTAAAATCACAAAACTCTCATTCAGTAGTGTCTCATTAAAATAATGCAAGAAATAGCAATGTTCTAATTTCCCACCACCTAGCTTGTACTAACCTGCTAAATTTACAAATTCCCATGCATGGAACCTTGAAAAAGCATTGGGTATTGTGGGTCTTATTACAGTCCAGCTAAAAACTGTACTGTGTGATAAGAGAGGGAAGGTGTGTGGCAGAGAACCAATCAAAAGTTGCAGATCAATAATGTGGCTTTTGATTGGACTTGCAACTCCTACCACTTAATCCATTTTTCATGGTGGATGCTAAAGGAGTAATTAGTTAGCCACTCTACCTTATTATAAAGTATTCTGTACACTTTCACTGTTACCTAGACTCAGACTGATTGTTCCTCATTAGAATATTTAATTGCACATGAGTGGCTGTAAATCCCCAAGATGTAATCCTCAAGATGTCCCTGTGCATACTGATTCTGCATCTATACCATAAATGTCAAATCCCCTTAATGCATTTTCTTTAAAGATTATTTTCTCTGCATAGACATGAGCCTTGATAATTTGATGTGAAAGTATGTGTGTAAAAGTCATATATTTATTTAGAAAGTGATTGTACCTGAAACTTGTTTCCTGACATTAGAAATATAGAATTATTGAGTACACTTTTTATGCAGTTTAGTATCGAGTATTAATTCAATATCAAGGTGTCTTCCAAAAAAGATTATATATATATATCTATATATCTATATATATGTCTATATCTATATATATATATCTATATCTATATATATCTATATCTATATATATA
>WWET01003810.1:54011-89519 GCA_011038615.1 Limnodynastes dumerilii | reverse complement strand
TATATTATATATATATATATATATATATATACACATACATAAACATATAATAAACACTTATCTTATATATAATAAAAGTTTTATGTATTGTGTGATTATAATATGTGTAACTATATTTACTAAATTAAATCTAATAAAATGCAAATGCAAACACAGGCAAATGTATGGTATTTAATTAGTTGTGAGATTACTATTATAGTATAGATTTCTAACATAATTAATACAGTTATATTTGTTTCTCTTAACCCCATTTCTTCTTCACATTTGGAGATATATTTTAATGAAGATTCTGAAGTGGTGTTGCACATAGCAACCAATCAGCTTCCAGCTAAAATTTTCCAAAGTGCAGCTGGTAAATGGTAGCTAGATTCTGATTGGTTGTTATGGGCATCTGTACTTTTTTCCTTTTAGAAGCTTCATTAAATATACAGTACATCTTGCTTTGTATTAAGTTGAAGCATTCTTCTCACATACAATGGAAACAGATTTTATGCTGCAAAAGTCATGCTTCAGTAAGGACACTAATTCTTTGTGAAGTGACAGACTACTATAATGGTTCAGCTCTCAAAATGTCTGCCACTACTGAACGTAGAGGTACTTTAAAAGAAGCTGTTTATTTTAACAGCCCCCTCGTATTTCATGAATTCTTGTGATAGTGACACACCACTTTATTATGGATCACTTGTAAATATTCATAATGATAAATCACTGGCACATAGAGAATAACAATGGAAAACCATAAATCCATAAATGCTTTAATATATGTATAAAAAGGAAAAAATGCACTTGATTTTTAAAACATAACTGACCTCAAAAACATCATAATGAGATAAATACAATGAATATACAAATACATAATTTAATAGACTACATAAGACTAAATATATAATGGAAGACAACAATTTCATACTTGACTTGTAATCTCTGAGATGAGCGAAAGGCAGCTAAAGCCCCATGATAAATCCTCTCTACTTTCACTGCTTACTATAAACCTGTCACCTCCACCAGCAGCTATGCTGTTTTATTTTTATAATGCATTAAATAATCTTTCCCCAGTCCAAAGCTGAAGATAGCACATTACGGATAAGCCTTGATGGTTCTCTCAGACAGTGTGTATATCAAGGATACTCACAGTGAATTCCCCAGTCACAGCATCAAACCCGACATGGATGGTGTGTTCGAAATCTGAGGGGAGCGAGATCTCTGGCCGCTCCTTTTCTTTTTTCTTGTTGGCTGGGGGCAAATTGGAAAAATAAAACATATAAGTTGAAACACAGTTCTACAACATAATATTTGCTTAGACCCACATTTTTTTTAACAATTCTCTCTCTCAAATAATAAGTGTATCGAAGATAATAGCTATTGAATTGTATCAAGCTATAATTGTTGATATTTACATACTTACAGGATGTGGACATAGTGTATTAAAGGATGAAGAATCATTGAGAGGTTTAAGGCACTAACTATAAAGATTAAACAAATTGAATTTTATTTAACCCTGTGCTTCTTGTTTATCCTTCCACTCAGTTATTTGAAGATTATTTAAACATGTATCCTACAAATAACCCTACAAATATTTCCTTGTTCCAATCTGTAGCTGCTTACTAAACAGGACATCATCACTGACCAGTATTATGCATTCCATCAATCAGTAAATAAGTAGATAAAAAGTCAAATACCCAAAGGGACACAGGTTTGATTGGTTCAGCCTCATTCCTGATTTCAATTAATCATAGTATGGCATCTCTATTACTTTTTGTGTGTGTAGTTTCATTTTATTATTGGCACAATAATGGATCAGTCACAAAACAGAACTAGCTGCAAAATGCATTAGAAACCTAAAATGAGCTCAGATCTGATGTTAAAGTGGCTTTTGAAAAACAAGGGGCATCCTGTAAGATAAATTCTCCTGACCCCTTTATCTCATTTAAAGTATTTGGCTGCGCACAAATAAATATTTTTTCTTCCACTGCTCTGAATAACACACTTATCCTTTCTCTCCACTTAAATAAAATGTTTGGGCTTCCCACCTCTTTGCATTGTCTGATGAATAGTATGCACAGTGAATGGTGAGCGGTGCACAGTGAATGGTGAATGGTGCACAGTGAATGGTGAATGGTGCACTGTACAGCCATTCTGCCTGGCAAAAATTACTTCTATCCCATCCAGACAGCATTAAAAAAAATTCAGCTTCATGACTAATACCCATGAGGCACTGGCCTGTAGTTATCTATCTGAAGTCCATTCCGCTTCCCTTCTAAACATCTGCATCATTTAGCCCCATGAATATCTTAATAATGATGAAACATGCAGACAGAGTTTTATCAGATTTAGCCCTTTTGTGTGTATTCAGTAACAAGAGAAAAAAAACAATAAAAAGGCATTGGATGAGGCCAGGGTTGTGAAGTTTATGATATGTAATGGATGTATACAGGTCTTTGGACAGCACAAAAAAAAAACCATGGACCAACTCCAGGCTCACACTAATTGTATTTTCCCGCTTGCAAGGAGCAGAAAACAACCAAACAGACAACACTTTCAATAAAGAGCAGGATCCATCCGATACAGACGTGGGGCGGGATGCATACTTCTTTTATACAAGGCGGGGGGAATTATATAGTACAGTAAGAGCATGTATCAGCCCTTATGTACTATTCAGATTTCCACACGTGGAGGAAAATATTAACATAGAGTCCCCAGTTTGTAAGCCTGTGCTTGTGATGGGAGTAGTGTCTCCTCACATACAGTAGGGATCCAGCTCTGCAGATGCATAAGTCTGGATTCGGTTTATTATCTAAACTCAGTCTTATTTCAAAATATAACCTGTTTTTGTACTCCACAATAATATCAGTGCAACTAAAACACTGCATGATCATTTATGCCTCATATAAAACCCATTCACTAAGATGACAAAAAACACCATTAGTACCCCCATTCAATATTTCTGAAATATTTAGCACTAGATATATTCTCCCCTCCCTATAGGAGAACCAGCGCTGGGTCTCCTATACATAGTGCCTGTGACCTGTGTAGATTTGCATGTCATTTGTATACTTAATTCATAGTTCTCAGACAAAGAGGGAACTAAACAAGTATGAACATATTACACTTTTCTAAACAAAACTCAGTGAACACATATGTACACATGAAACTCTGTAATTCTATGCCCTTGTCCTCTGCAACCTTACTACTGACAACCATTGGAGCAGTTGTGACGCATTACCCCATATTATTATAATGAAACAGTTATATGTTGAAGATTCAGCTGCATAATTTTATAATTTTTCTGAATATTCCCTCTAAACCTACTATGTAGTTTATACGCAATTCCTTTGTCTAATACATTTCTTCCTTTGAAAAATGTCACCCTCCTGTACCTGCTTAAACCCCTAGATATATTTAAAAGCTTCTGTCATATCCCCCCTCTATTTTCTCTGATTCAAGCTATACATTAGTTCCAGCAGTCTTTCTTTGTATGCCATGCACCATTTTAGCTTCCCTTCACTTTTGCCTCAGTTATTTTGGAGAGATGGTTTCAGAGCTGAACACAGTAATCAGGGTGAGCCCATACTAATGGCCTAAAAAGTGGAATTAGTACTTCTCTCTTTCAGATACTACTATTATTATTATTAACGTTTATTTATAAGGCACCCCATGGTATCCACATCGCTGTTCAAAGGCAATAGTTACATATACAACACAATTAACAGAAAAGGTAGAAGTTCAAATAATACAAGTACAATGCAAAAATAAAATACAGTACAAAAATAGCAGAACAATATGTATGGAGAATAAAGATGCAGGATAAGTGTGTAGGAGCAGATGAATAAGGAGAGAGATTGCAGAAGAGAGAAAAGGTGGGAATGAATGATGACAGGATAGAGGGGTGATAACAGGAGGGAGAAAGCCCTGGTCATAAGAGCAATTCCCCTCCCTATGTCATATATCTGACTTTCCTTTCCCATTGGTTTGTTACATAGTTTGGTTACTCTTAATTCACATGAAACTGAAACTCTTAGTTCCATTTACTACAAACCTTTGTATCCAAGATTGTATCCATGAAAACATATTTGAATCCAATCCCAAGCTAATTTATCAGTCTGTAATGTGGCACAGGGCCTGATTCATACATAAGAAGCTTTGGCTTCTTAAGTGTGGGGAAATAAGAAATGAGCTACTACGCATGACGATTTATGGTCTTTAAAAACCGCACGTAGTGGCTTAGGCAGGAGGAGGCGTGCCAAGGCAGCCTCAGGAGGAGGTGGATGGGGGGAGGGATGTAGATTATCCAGGGAGGGCGGGAAGAGACCTTCTCCATGCGTAGTTTCCTTCTTATGCGCGGTAAGATAAGGTAGCCCTATGGCACTCTTAAGTGCCATTAGGTACCTAAAAACGTGAGGCGGGTTCCGGGGCAGGACAAGTGAGTTAGGTGTAGATCTGTTCCTACCTAACTTATTCTTAACTGTGTCAAAAGCATTACGGATATCAAGATAAGCTGTCTATCACTCCCCCTTGATCTACTACTTTAGTGACCCAGTCAAAAAGTCAGTAAGATTTGTTTGACATGATCTCCTCCAATATTGTAAAATTGTTTACTTAAACAGTATTTCCATCAATTTCCCTACTACTGATGTTAGGCTCACTGGTGGTTTAGTGGTGGTATTCCATTTGGTCACATTGATTTGTCTACTTTCAACTTAAATGTTCTTTTAAGACCTGTTTCTCAGCTAGGTCTCAGGCATGATTTTCAATGCACCATAATTCAGTTATACCTACAATATCCAAATTATCCCTCATTATAGCAATTAGTTCAGGGATTTATTTTCTAAGCTCTTAGAATTTGCACACATAGCTTGAATTGGTCAAGGTATGAATCTCCTATTTTTCCTTTTAGTATCATCTCTTGGTATGCTTATTTTGCTTTTCCCTCTGACTTAAAGTTGTCTACACAATACCTCTTGGGTGAGTGAGCAGTTTGTTATATAATGTATTCCTAATAAAACTGTTTTGTCAAGGTACGAGTTGCCTCAGTCTGATCGCACCTTTATCACATGCGTATGGTTGACAGGCAATCCACTAATATAATGGTTCCTAATGAAACTAATTAAATTTAAAAAACTGTGGAGTTTAGGAATGTCAACCCCTTAACTGTATGGGTATTATTTTAGTGTTACAATTTCTCACAACCTGCGAGCAATAAGGAGATAAGTGTGTGAACACTGTTAAATTACAGTAGTGGGGTGATGGGCAATAAAAGGGCAGAATAGTGGCTCAGTGAGTAGCACTTGTGTCTTACATCGCTGAAGTCCCGAGTTCAATTCCTGAACTAGGCTTTATACTGTGTGGAGTATGTACGGTCTCCCCATGTCTGTGTGGGTTTCCTCTGGGTGCTCCGGTTTTATCCTTCACTCCAAAAACATACTGGTAGGTTAATTGTCTGCTGACTAAATTAACCTTAGTGCGTGTGTGTGTGTGTGTGTGTACTTCTGTGTTAGGGAATTTAGAATGTAGCTCCAATGGTGCAGATGTTATGCTGAACGTACACACCATGAAGGGGCGGGGGCATCAATACAACACCCGAAGTTACGTTTTGTAGGCAGAGGGAGACATTTAAATTGGACAGTATGGCCCGGGTTAGGCCGTAATGTACGTAAATCCATTACATATGTCAGTACTTACGCTTTGAAAAGTTAAGGTAGGGTTTGGGAAGTGTAAAACGGCCGTACGAGCTAGGGGGGTGCATACAAAATACGGTAGCGTAAATATGTTACGCGATCTAACGTAACAAGCCCATAGATCTGGATCTACCCCATTGTTTGTATTCATTTATAAAACGGATTATATGATTGATTTATACATTGCCTACTGATTTATAGGGTACACCAGCACTTTTTTATTGCCCATCACCCCACTATTCTTGTTTTACATTTTGAATGACTGGTAGATCTTTCGGGCATCTTAAGAGGCAGCAGGTGTTTATTTGGAGTGCGGCTCATATCCTTACCCCTTCTTCTACGTTAACCATCTAATAAATCATTTATATCGTATGTACCTTCTGTTTTAGAGGTACATACAAATACATCAAGGGTTGTGACCAGCTAGAGGAGGGTACCATTTTTCAAAAGAAAAGGTGTAATAGAACACGAGGGCATGGATACAAACTGGAGGGTGGAAGATTCAAAGGAAATGTGCGGAAAAGATAGATAGATAGATAGATAGATAGATAGATAGATAGATAGATAGATAGATAGATAGATAGATAGATAGATAGATAGATAGATAGATAGATAGATAGATAGATAGATACAGTTTCTAAAACAATGGCAAGAAAGTACTTTTAAAGGAACACAAATATATATTTATTTTTTTAAATAGGCTAATGAATAGCATAGGGCATGTGATTATATTTCCACTTGTGTTCTCCTTTAAGGACAGTATTCTAAACCTAGAAATGTTAACTTCAACACCCTGTTCCTCAGTGATCCATAAATAACCCCCAGTGTGGTTGGAAAGACAATTCCAAGTCTATTTCCTCTGGGTTTTGCAAAGTCCCTTGGCATGTGCGAGCAGACTGAAATATAAGCTTTTCTAATGAAAAGCAGCCCAGTAACATAACACTTAATGGCAGATACCCCAAATTGCTAAAACATGTGGGTATGATTTACAAGATAACAAGTTACACTAAGAAGACTGTGTTTCATTGCTTAGTCTGGAGCGATCAATGTTAAAGGCATTTCCTTTCCGAGAGTCTGTTCCACATCATGGTAATTAAAGGTGCAGCCCCAGCTATTCAATTTAAAAATGATTTAAGACTTTCACTTGCATGCTTCATTTAAACATTGCAACTAAATACATTTTTTTTTATAGCTTTATAGATCTTTTTATCTTAAAAGAAGACCAGTAAAATGCATACATTACGTAGCAATACCATTTATGTACAGTATAGTGTATTTCCATGTGTAGAAAATTGTATTACTAAAACAGGCCATACAACGTAATCATGTCTACAGCTCCTAACTGGTGATATCGTCAATCTGTAGGCTACCAATAGTAGTCCTAACCCAGGTCTGAAAGTCTGAAAGTGCACTCCCGTCACGTACGGAGTTCGTGAATCCTACCTTATCTTGTCCGCAAGTATGGCTTAACAAGCGGACAAGATAATTGTATATAAGGGCTAAATCCAGCCCTTATTGTACTGCCTAGAAAGGCCAGCCCTACGCCTCATATAGAGAAATGCAGGAGGTACTTAAACAATATCCAAACATCCTGCATTCCGATGTGTAGCCAGGGTTCTGGGCATGCACATTAATTAATGACAGGTGATTTATGCACGAAAACTTGCATAAATCATGTGTTGTTCAATGGTCTGGACACGGTCAAGTATGCTCAATTTTCCCTGCCTACCTGCACCCATCTAATAGGGAAAGTACACAGGTGGTTGGATCACATGGGCAGAATGAACAATCTGATTATAGTTTCCTATACATTTTGACAAGCAAACATATGATGCATGATGATGACGATGCAGTCTATTAGTGTATCACCAGCATTAGAAAATATGTGCTCAATAGTGGTAATAGGAAAAGTACAGAATGCATCAGTCGTTATATAATGAACATATAATTAAGCATCTGATTTGTGGGCAGCACGGTGACTCAGTGAGTAGCACAGCATTAGGTCATGAGGTCGATTCTCGGACTAGGCTTTATCTGTATGCAGTTTGTATATTCTCCCTGTGTCTGCTTGGGTTTCCTCTGGGTGCTCCGGTTTCCTCCCACACTCCAAAAACATGCTTGCAGGTTAATTGGCTGCTAAAAAAATTAACCCTAATGTGTGTGTATGTGTTAGGGACCTTAGTATAGCTCCAACGGGGCAGGGACTGATGTGAAATATTTTCTGTAAAGCGCAAATAAATAAATGCAACTGTCGTAGGGATTAAAGCAACGTCAATGTGATAAGGTGAGGTGCCATCTTTAGAGCTTATCAAATGCAAATGTTATAAGAAGAGGACACAAGGATCTGTGGGACTTTTAGGAGTTCCTCCCAACTCTGGATGCTCTTCTTTATTTATTTCTAAGAGTGCATCTGTATGTAATTCTTTGAAAAATAGACATATTGGATGGAAATTCTCTTATGAGTATTACAATATATGGCATTGAATATTTAAATGTGATATCAATATTTTTATTGATTCTTTGTGATTTTTTTAATGCAAAAAAATATAATTTGGAAACTTGAATGCTGTCCTAATAGACTTTTTTTTTAATTTACTTTATTTTATAGTGCTTTAGTGCTTTTTTGTTCAGTATCTGTCTAGATTTCTTAGCTTTAGGAAGAGTGCTTATTATTCTAAATGGCAACTGACCTACTTTGTGAATTTTTAGCACAGTTCCAATTTTCATTCTATATAAATATATATATATATATACACACACACACACACACACACACACACAAAGCAGACAGATAAAATCAGCATGCCATCAAATGGTGATATTAATCAGGGACTGAAATTCGCCGTTTGGGCGACTCTGGGACGTTGAACTTCTTTGAGTATAACATGTAATATCTCTCTCTGTCAATCTCTCGGATATATATATATAGATAGATAGATAGATAGATAGATAGATAGATAGATAGATAGATAGATAGATAGATAGATAGATTACACTTTACAAATTTGCAGTGACAGTCAGCATCCTTTCTCTTTGTTCAGCCATTTTCTGGCATCCTGATATTTTATCTTATTTTGCACCAAGGGTCTAGAATTTGTGTGCCACCAAAGTAAAGAGTGATCTCATCACTTATCTGTCAGTGCTTTTAACCCCAATCACCCCATCCTATTAATAACAGTGCATGTGCAGAGATGTCTTGCTTTTTTGGATCCTGATTTTGGATCCTGAAAACAATGGCCAGTAAATGAATAGTGCATTAAATGGTCAATAAAAGGACATACTGAATATAGATGTTTTATCTACACTGTGACATACTAGTGGAACCGTTTACACCTATTCCCATTTATGGTTGAATTTTAAAATAAAAACATGCATATAATACATGTACATGCATAAAATATGTATGATACTACACGCATATAGTGCATACATGCTTACATATCTAACTGAGTTTGAGAACTCCTAAATCAAATATTACAAAAGTAGCAAGGACTGAAATTAAAATAAATCATTTAAATACAAAAACAAATCAGCTTTAATGTACACATGTAACAAGAAAAATGGAAAATGGTAGTAATGATTATACAACCACTGAGTTGGCTAATTAAGGGCGGTGTCTCCCAAAAGAGTTCTAAACAAGAAAACAAAAAAGAAGCTGCACCTAAACCTAAAATCTCTGTGGTAATAGTAAACAAGCGAGTGGTATCAATAAAAAGAGAAATCATTTATTTATTAGTGACTTCACATAGATTAAAATTTAGCTTGAAAAAGTCCTAACCCATGAGATGAAACGCATTGCAAAGCACCTGTTTACTGGCATTAATGTTGTCTAATCTTGGACTCTATTGGTAGCATTTCACTAACTAACCCTAAGTGTTGATAGCGGCAGGGACGCCCGATTGCAATATCTTGCTTCATTACCTGGACTCCATTCATTTGCTGTAGAAAGATTATCAAAGAGGGCTGCTGACCACGCTTGCTGAAATATAATTCTGGGTCTCAAATTTTCTAATGTACTTACACGTAAGACAACTTTATTTAGTCTCTTGTAATATCTTATCCATTACCATCGCTATGGTTATAGAGATTTTTATGCCCTGAAAAAAATTCAGCTTTGTCTTTGGACATGAACCGTTTGGACCTCAATATCCAACACAAGGAGGTTTCCCTGCGCGCTGCATAAATGTACTGTATGACCAGGGGCGTAGCTAAAGGTTCATGGGACCAGGTGCAAAAGGTCAGCCCCCCCACCTACAACAAAAATAACATTTCAATCTGTTTACTCCATAACGTAGTGGAGCGTAGTGGGTAGTGGAGCACAGCGCACCTCAAACAGCCTGTATGATCAGGTCCACTGAAGACAGGCGAGTGACAGGCTGGTGCGCTGCAGGGTGACAGCTTCCGGTGTGCGCTCTGATTCACACTGCGGTGGGCGGCACTTGCTGGACTGGACTCAGAATGAGCGTGGCACTATTGGTGAGTGCAGGGGCGTAGCGGTGGTGGGGGTGGGGGGGGGGGGGGGGGGCTTTGCTGGGCCCCTCTAGCTCAGGGGCCCGGTCGCAAGTGTGATAGCTGAGACATTCCATCTGCCGTATTTGTCCCTTTTGTGTTTATCTCATACAGCATAAATTCTATGGTTTGTTTTAGCCAATATACATGGTTCTGTTTTCTATTGAATTTTAATTTGAGAAGTCACTAATAAATAAATAAATTCTCCTTTTATTGATACCACTCGCTTCTTTAATATTACCACGGAGAATGTAGGTTGCTCATGTGAACTCCCATTCAATCATGTAAAATGTAAATAAGCAGAAGTTATGTCTATTGCAGATATTCTCCTGTCATTGTGGGCAGAGGTCAGATCCTATCCTAGCACATCTGTCCAGCTAAGGCTTTACCTCCTTATGTAACACCGGACTGATATAAAATAATCATTATCTGGGATAGTCTGAATGCTGGGATTTCCCAAGGACATATTGACCATTATAATTCCTGACTTATACCATATACATTTTCCACCAAGTCTAAATGTTTTCAAATAAATCAACATAAATCAATCAAATCAAAGATCAGTAAAGAATTTGGCACAGCAGACCCCCATTTCTAACGTCATACACTGATACTTTACTTTTATCCCCTCCTCCTGGGAAGATGGAGCGCAGCCTGGCTTTCTTATTCTTCTCTTCTGGTGCCATAGGGAGTGGTTTCGAGCAGTGATTTAATGCTGAAGAATCCCGGTTATTACTGTTCATTCTAAGAGGGGGGGCTGGAGGTTTCTCTTCAATATCCACACTATCGGACATCTTCAGCACTCCTCACAGCCTCCTGTCAGAGAGATCAAAAACAAAGATCAGAGATGTGTAGTAGAAGAAAATCCACAAACAGTTTATTTACGTGGTGCAAACAGAGGAAAGTAAACTTTACTGACATCTCTCTCATCATTACCTTTATTTTACATATTCTGTGTAAAATCCTGTCCACAGAATATCAAGGTTATCAGAACATTTGTCATTTGGGGAATCTAAGATAACTATTTTGTGTGCTGCCCCTACAGATATGTATGTATTGCATACCATCGAACTGTACCTATTTAGCAGGTACAGTACCGTTTTTTAATGGTGTGTATCAGCTAAAAAGGCTCCTGTACCGGATTCTGGCCCAGTAGTTCACTATATGATCACTATATCAGAGTTGTTGTCACACTCTCCTGTGAGCTCTTAGCTCATATGATATATGTAAAATTAGATTTTACACCTTATCATACATGCAAATGAGAGCAGATTAAAGCCATGCCCCTTTGCTGGACTAACCACACACCCCTTCTTGGACATCCCCCCCCCCCCCCCCCCCCCCCAAGTGTACCGATTTTCCATAAAAAAAATGGAGGATGTGTTATCGTGCCTCACAGGTCATAAGTTTCATCCCACATTCAAAAGAGAATATATACACACACACACACACGTGGACCAGTACTGCTGGTACAAAGTACAGGTAGAACAGTATTACAGGTGAATTTTCACAGCCCATGTTTAAGTTAAAAGTAAAGCTGGTCAGTATCTTTGTGAACTAAGCAAATAAAATTCATTCCCACAGAATGCAACATGCTTTTGTCCAGATGCATTCCTTTTATATTCACATATACCCCTTGTTCCCTGGCCCCTCTCGCATATGTCTGCATGGACAGCTTTCACATTGAACATCCCTCCTCTCTAGATGTTGACATATGAATATATGTATAATTTTCTATGTGCCTTGTTTAACCTAATGATGCTGCCAGTTGTCATTGGGAAAGTACAATATTTTATTTGCTAAGGACATTTTAGGCTTTTGTTTAATATATTCAATGTATATACAGAACAACCTGTTTTATGGACCCTGCAGAGTTTCCTGCGAATTCTCACCATAATCTATCTAGTGTATTGCATAACTGGCTGTACTGTGCTGTATAATATTAATACATCATTAGAACAAATACATTAATAGACATTAGAAGCAACTACTACAGAGCTAAGTTGAAGAAGTAAATAATCATATGACTGCAGAGGGTATTAAGCCATTTTGGGCCTAATGCCATGTGCCCAAAAAATAACAAATTGTTGTATTATTGTTTTAATAATGTCCCTTTGTAAAGAAAACAGTTCACAGACACAAAGGGTTTGGTAAAACAAACTATTCTTTCATTTGGTAACTGTAGGGGTTACTCTGTCTTCTGTTCCAGTTCAACAGAAGTTCTTAAAGAGACTGAAGTTATGTTCCTGTGTTTAGCAAGAGCTGCAGAATACCAACTGTGACCATTGTGAACCTAAAGAAAAAGAACAATACAAGTTTCACACAAATGCTCCCAGCAGTCACTTCTTTCTCTATAAATACCGGTGTCTTTATTAAACTTTGTGGCCGAAAAGAAATGTAAGCCAAAAATGCACAGATAGGTGCAAAATTTAAATTTCATAACGGACATTACTACAGAAAAATCTGTATTCATTTCACAAAAATATTCTCTCCATACGGTCATGAGCCAAACAGTTTGCAGTGTGCAAACACCACCAACTTCTGTGATCTTATTACATTATGGATTGCATGTGACAGAAAGTGCAAACAAAATGAAAGCTTATAACAACTAAACCATGCAACTTATTTACACCACAGATTTTTCCTGATTAAAAGTACATATTTTATATATAACCCTTTCCCAGTTTCCAACTTGCAAATATGAGGTCACACTTATGATAGTAGCATCTAGGGAACATTGGGTGGGTAACACAGGACTGCATGACTAGCCAACCATTGTGCCTGGTGCGAGAGGAGGGGAAAGGGAGAGGGTAAGACTGGAGAGAAAAGAAAACAGAGAAAAGCAGCCATAGAGACATGAAGTAAGAGGAAGGACTTAGCAAATAAGAGCATACCTGCCAACATTTCCAATGAAGAACACGTGACCGGCTCTGGCACAGCCCTGCCTGGGTCCTGCTCATTATTTGCACAGTGGCCCAATAAGTTTCTGATCCAGAGTTTAAACAAAATGCGTGTGCCCTATCCAGATTTCTGCCAGTAGGAACTATAGATAGCTAGTATTGCTACTAAGCATTCATTTAAAACATGCAAACTGATCTAGACAGACTGAGAGGTGTAATGCAGCAGCCTGTGCAAGTGTTCATGTTTCAAAGTATCTTTATTGTTTCAAATTTATTTATATTGTTTTTTATTCCCAAAGTTCAATAATTAATTTAATTAATTAAAAATCTTCTCCGTCTTATAATGGCCCTGAGCTGGTGCAGGATTTCAGGTGGATGACGCCCTCTTTCTCATTTTCCTATAAAGAACACCCTATTCCACTAGTGCAGAGCTCATGGAAAGCAAACACAGTTTTCATCCACACATAGACAGTGCTACAATCGCTACTTGTATATAAAGGTGTAAACGCAGCTCTACATCTGCCCCCTAAAAATATTGGAATCCTGTTCTGATTATTGGATGAGACCTAGACTATCTCACGCTGTTCTCACATGCAAATCCATTGCTAAGAGCAATCACACTTCCTGGGCTGAGGAGTGTCCTCAGTTGTCAGCATAGCTATTCTCTCATTCTGTGTGCCACTAAGACTTAAATCAGAAAACTTAAGGCAGGCCCTGGCTGAGGAAAGCCTGTCCATTTCAGTGGGGTGCTAATGCCAGCAGTTGCGACGTCACATAGGGACAGGGCCCGGCAGACACGCTTTAACAGCGGGCCGGTGCGTAGGGAAGAACTTCCATGTGCATTGGCCGGCTACTAAATAGCGCAGAGCAGCAAGTATCGGCGGTAGGATACCTGCTGCTACAGAGCTAGGTAGTATCGGAGGGCCCCCATCAGTTCCAGGCCCTTACAATAGTCCCGGTTGTCCCCCCCTGATGGCAGCCCTTAATGCCAGTATGTCCAGATAGAGGGGGCCAGCAATCTACCCGATCTGGATTTAGTCCATTGTCAGTATATATATATTTATTTATTTACATTTCTATAAAAATTGAACGTAATGATTGTTTATTTGCCTTCACTACTGAACATCACAATGTATTGTTTCTCACACTTTTATTGTAACTGTAAATCACCTTAAACTGACCCAATAATATTCCTGAATTAGCATAAACTCTATGTCATTATGGGAAATGAAATGGCATTTTTTGTAATTCTCTTTCATATGCACTTTTTACAAGGCTACAAATTGCCCATCATTCTTATCCTTTGATGGTTCATTTTAATGTAATGAGGAGGGGGAAACACAACCTAACAGTAGCCTAAGGCAGATTAGCCACTGGTATTACTTTATACACCAGTGCCATGGCTTGTCAAATGGGATTATGCCGGAGTTAGTGAGTCATGGCAGCAAACGGGTGTCAATTCTCTGCCCAGTTACGTGCATTGTAGAAACAAAGAGAACTGGACATATATTGACACCAGTGGTTAAAGGGGCCACAGTGTATAGAGGGAAACAAATAGCAGTGATTACAGACTATACTTACACAGGCTTCATAGAGCTTTTATGAACAAACAACATCACATTAACACATTTCACACAGGTGGCTACTGATCATGTTGCACGTAGCAACCAATCAGATTCTAGTTATTATTTTTGTTATTATTATTATTAACACATTTTATATAACACCACAAATTGTCCACAGCGCTTTACAGAGAACATTAAACATTCACATCAGTCCCTGTCCCAATGGAGCTACATACTAAGGTCCCTAACACATACATACATCCATACACACACTAGGGTTAATTTATTCGGCAGCCAATTAACCTACTACAGTGTTCTCCCCAGAAAATGTGGCCAGCCGGGTGGTATTAAAAAGCAGCTGGGTGGGAGCAGTTTAATACTTTGCAATAATAATACTTGACGGGATCCAGACATACGTTCCCTATGCGAAACGCCTCGCTGGTGCTGCACTACTGGGAACTAAACTTCTGGGGCATTAGAATGTGCCTGTCTTGTAACTATATTGTTCTGTTGGTTGTGATCTACTGGCGGAGGCAACGAGACAGGACTGTCATGTGTCTCCAGCCATCCAATATTTTCCCCCTTCTCTGCGTGCAAAGGATGCTGGCGTAACCTTAGGTCATGTCAGCGTCACACTGAAGGAAAGGAAGCTGCAGTTTGTCTTCTATACAGAGTTTCTGCTGCTTCTGCTTGACGTGCAGCAGTGTCAGAAAGCCTTTAAAGCCCATTGGAGCACAACCAGGACTGAAAGCTGGAGATCACAATCAACGTTTTGGTCAGGTCTGGCCGGATGGTAAGCTAAAATTGCCGGGTGGAGCACCCGGCTAAAATGCCCTGGGAAGAACACTGTACTAGTATGTTTTTGGCATATGGGAGGAAACCAGAGCACCCGGAGACAATCCACAGACACAGGGAGAACAGACAAACTCCACACAGATATGGCCTAGAGATTCAATTTCTGGTACAGGCTTTCATATCATTTACATTTGGACTAATATCTGGGAGAGACAGCAAATCTCCCACAATCCTATTCTGACATCTATTTCTTCCCTCTGAGATCTCCCAAAAGGAAGAAACAGAAAGTAGGCAACCCTGATGTAAGGTGGCAGTAGCATCCAGTAGTACTTGTATTCTAATGGCATATGTAAAAAATGGATTAAAAAAAATCACAGCAAATCTGTGACAAAGACCTAATATGGAGCTGATATATATCTGCAAGATGATGTTTAAATACAAGAGGCAGTGGACCAAGGGCAAGGAAGCAGGTAAAGTGCTAGTGGCAGGGCCATAGTGATGGGACAGGGAGGGATTGAGTTTCTGCACTCAGGAGATGCAATGATATAGGGGTTACTGTGAGAGGTGATGTTTCCCAGCCCAAGTCTAAATAACTGTGTAAAAGTGAAGCTTGTGCAGTAAGCAACAAAGATATATCCCTGCATGCAAAGAATACAATTAACTTGACTCCCCCTGAAATCAACATGGTTTTCACCTGGAGTAACTTTCCTCTCCTATATGGACATCTGAATCCAGACCAGGGTCGGTCCTACCCAATTTTGTGCCCTAGGCAAGATTTTGACTGGTGACTCGTAGCACAGAAATCATCAACTTTGTTTTCACAACTTTTGCACAATAATGTAAAAGAGGTACAATCTAATACAATAGCTACTATTTCTCAATACAATAAAGAGATTTATAATGACCATGACACGATACAGAGAGCATTATAGTGACTTCCACATATAGACAACATATGGGAACTTTAGGGATTGGCATGAACTTTTTCCAGGATCAAAATGCACATATAGCCGGATGAGTATATCACGTTACTAGCATTGGTTGTTTGGATGGTATTTGTAATATGATGGGACTTTAAAAAAAAAAAAAAAAAATTCACTTTATTATCTATATATAAACAAAATGGTTGTATGCCGACACAAAACCAGTTACATCCAGGTAATTACACAGTACACATTGTCTTATATGCAAACAGGTCATCAATAAAATAAAATATAAGCACAAAAAGAAAAAGAAAAAAGTGAAAATAAAAATCAGCATGAGATGTACAAATCAATAATCCTAAAAAGTAATAAAAAGTAATTTCTTTTTTTTCTTTCAAATTAAGTACATTGCAATAATATGCAGTTGCCTGCTGACAGGACCAAACTGCTGATGTTTTTTCTTTTTTCCAAATCTTTTTTGATGCCTAGGGCTCTCTCTGCTTCTGACCACTGTCCACAGTCCACGCAGACTGGTTTGGCTGGAAACATTAATGTTCCCGCTCCTCGAGGCTACAGCACTCAGGTTCACTGTGCATCTGACGTCACCCACAGGCTCCACCCCTGCAGCATCTGATAATTCTTTCTGAGTCAGAATGGTGTAATCACCTTCGCTCCCCCCCATTAATTGCCACAGTAGAAGCCCGGGCTCCAATTTTATAAATGGACAGCCCAGACTTTGTGTCGCCCCCCCCCTTACCAGATGTTGCACTTGGCAATTCAGCTATGTCACCTATGGCAAGAACAGGCAATTTGTATAACATTTCTCTGATATTATAGCCTTTCTGCACTCTACTGTTCTTTGTGAACAATAAGGGAAAAAAATATATGACTGTTCTTAAGCAGAACCAACCTGTTGGTGGAATGCCAGAATGTATTGATTAGTTGAAATACAGTAAATATTGCAGACAAATGCAAAATCAGGTGATTTCAGTCATTTCTATCATATAGTCCTATGCAATGCTGCACAGCAGTACCAGCCGTTCTACTCTACATTGATCTACTCAAGTATTTCTAATCAGCTAGTCCTCACACTGGTTGTCAGCGGCTTGCGGCATGTAACTCTGACACATCCGTGGGCATGTTTTTATACTGCAATGTCATTTATGACACAAATTGATGCAACACTTGCTATTACAATTTTTTCCTATATGGTGATCAATTTTTGATGATATTATTAATGATATTATTGATGCATTATATGCTTACGAATTTTCGCATGGCTTTTTATGTAACTACATATAATACATTATTTTAGTATTCATTTATTAAAGGTTAAGTTTTAAAGGGAGGTGTGCACATTTAACTATGGCCCTTTTTCTTGTTTGATGGTTACTTTCTGGTACCTCAACCTTTGTTTTCAATAGAGTTTTTGCCATTCTGTAGCACCCTCCTTTTGTATGTTGATATTTATGTGGCATATGTTTCTGATTCCTCCCATACCATATATGAGATAGTGACTCGTCCTTTTAATATTTATTGGAGACTGTCTGTGCAGCCTATACTCTTGTGTACTATCATATAGTCCTAACCTTCAAAAGGAGGAAGAGAAATTCAACAATGACTCAAACTAAAATAGGTCAGCTCTCTTATCAGATCTTTATGCAAACTACAAACACAATGTGGCTGTATGGAGCAATGGATAAACTGATGGGCCAGCACACTTTTACATATAGGTAAAAAACATGCTTCCATCACAGAAATAATTCCACACAAAAATGTCACTCTGATTTAACCCATCTCTTATGGACCGGTCAGTACCCGAGACTTACCTTTTCCAAAAGTTCAGTATTCCAGATAAAACTAGTGTTAGACATCTAGCAGGGTATTTACGGTCACACACCTATGACGTCTGTATGCATAGTAAATCCTCTGTTTCAACTTTACTAGAGACTG
The DNA here is from genome assembly GCA_011038615.1 of Limnodynastes dumerilii. Taxonomy (NCBI): domain Eukaryota; kingdom Metazoa; phylum Chordata; class Amphibia; order Anura; family Limnodynastidae; genus Limnodynastes; species Limnodynastes dumerilii. The sequence continues at coordinate 71,199 of WWET01003810.1, read as the reverse complement.
TAAAGGCACTTGGAACACACCTCACTGCTCATATGACCAAACCTGCCTGGCAGCATTTAGGATTTTGCTATGAGAGCTGAAAGTTTCAGGCTTTATAATGTGATTTTGTGAACGGTAGCTCTGAAAGTTGTTTCCATTTTTTGTTTTTTAGGCACCATAATTGAGGACACATTTATACAAATAATAATCCTGATCTTAAAATTAGCAGGTGGCTTATCATATATTTGCAGGTGTGATTAATGGAGAATTTTGCCTTTTCTTTCAGTGTGGATCGCCCCTGCCTTGCATGCACATCTTTAATGACCTAAATAGTTTTGAGCAACTACTATTTTGTATGATAGTCCTGAATGCCAGATGCTGAGCACAGCTTCCTGTGTGGTGTGGCCAAATCCCGTTATTCAGGAGTATTGATATCACATACGCCACAAGGTGACCACAAAGAGGTGGGGCTTATGAGAAAGTGGGAGGAGTTTGGCCAGAACTAGGACGGATTTTATTTAGACCTGCTTCAAGATTCTAAATGTAGGGAGCTCTGATATTACGTATGTTACAAAGGGAGCTAGGACAGAATAATGTGCAGCCAATCCGGCATTATATTGTTAAAAGTGATAGAGTACTATCACAGAGCTCTTTCATTTTCCTAAGTGAAATCAGTTTAAAGTGGAGGGGGAACAAAGGTGGGTACATTCTTGTACAATCCTCCTAAGATTCATCTCCCAACTAGACTGTTTGCACAATCCTCCTTGAGATACAGTATACAACACTCAACCTCTGCATACAAACCTGTCCAATTTTACAGTAGGACTCTGATCTGCATATGCTGTAACTATCTGATGAAAGGATTGTGCTTCCATACACACTCTTCAAATCTTTGACAGACAGGCTGCCACTCACAGACATGATTACATATGCATATGGTAGAAGAATTGGACAAACCAGTCTCAGAAGTGTACACACTTGTATATTGGTTGGGTGATTGGCGATCTGTCAGGGATATGCAGACCAGACAAGCAGGTTTTGTTTGTAAGGAGTGTACACATGTCAGACAAACCTGTAAATTGGAGGTCGGCTGGGATGAGAACTGGATAAGTGTGCACCCAGTTTTAGACAACATGTTACACAATACTAGTATCAGATATATTAACTGCAGCAAAAAGCTATTTTGTGTTGCCCTTGTGGAATTTTTGCTCAGAAGCGGTGATGCCTACATCATACGTAAAAAAAAAAAAATGTTATATTATGTCAAAAGAAAAGATATTAGTCACAAACACACACATTTGTGTGTAGACGTGTCTGTCTGTGTGTAGCATGTCAATGCACCTCATTGCAGATACATCAAATCACTTAAGGATTTGGAATGAGGCAGCCAGTGATTGAAATTGTATCTGATTTACACACTTCAGGCCTGAATGTGGAGATGATTTGTGACTGTTGCTAATGCTGTTTAGGAAAGGGCTGAATGACAACATGCGTAAAAAGCTCTGCAGCTAAAGGAGCAGACAGTAATGGTTTTACATTGTAAGTAAAATGTTTAAGCTGTGTGGATAATATGATGAATCTTACATTGAAATGATATACAAGGTATTTAAAGTATTTCCTAGCAGTATTTCCTATTATTTTATATTTATAACATGTACTGGTAGCTTAATTGGCTGCTAAATATATAACCCTATTGTGTGTGTGTGTGTGTGTGTGTGTGTGTGTGTGTGTGTGTGTGTGTGTGTGTGTGTGTGTTAGGGACCTTAGTATGTAGTTCCAATAGGGGCAGGTGCTGATATTCACATCAGCCCCTGCCCCTATTGGAGCTACATACTAAGGTCCCTAACACATATACAATATCTAATGCGCAATGTATTAGTAATAAATAGACATTGGATTACATGCACCATCAAAATGCCAAAATATGCATGCAAATATGCACAAAAAAATGCGAAATATGCACAATCAAAATACTATTATTAGAATTAACGTTTATTTTCACAATATATGGGAAGCAGTTGTCACATGTTGATCGATCTGGTATTTTTTTGAAGATTCGCTTGTCACAAACCTTGCAGAAAATCACAGTGCCAGTAGTCGTAAATTGGCCTGGGTAATTTTTTAAGATTCCAGACCACCCAAGTCTGGGTATTTTTTTTCACTGGCGGCATTATTTCAACAAAAATAAGATTTTCGTAGGTTAACAAACACAGAGAGCAATTGAATGAGAAACAATTGAATTGCGTGAAGCAACGAGTGCCGTACTCCCTTCCCCCCACGTGCGCCGCATCCCGCCAACGCTTTCGCCTAGTGCGAGCCAGCAGGTTCAGTGCGCTTGCCGAGTGCATGTGAGGCGCATGTCACTGGCTGCGGCCCGCCACCGTTCCCACGTAATACAACACGCCTAACACATTTAACTACTGAAATAAGCACGGTCAATTAAAAAGTACTAAAATATGCAATAACGCTATAAAAATAGCGTTTTATGCATTTGCATATGCAAACGTGCAAATGCATATAATTCTATGTCTAGTAATAAATAAAATGTGTTCCATGTTAATATATATATCTCACAACAGGTTCCAAATCAGCTTTAATCTACCAATAAGTGTTAGAACGTTATATTGTTGTCATGCTTAGATTTGAAGTGTAGCTTATGTTGTATTAGTGATGCTGGACCGTATTTACACTTAAGTGTCTCACTAAGCACGGATTTGAAGCCTGTGTCTAATAGATTTCCGTGCCGAAATCCTACGTAGCTTGTGTAAAAAAAGTTACTACGCATGCGCAGTTTAACTGATCCTAAAAATACACATGGGAAAAAACTGCACTTTCTTAATTGTGAATACGGTCCGCTATGATTTAATAAAGGATCACATATAACGTACGCAAGTTATAGACATAGATAATTTATCATATTAAATGTGCATGCTTAGTTAGTCTTGACCCTGTTAGCTAGTCTAGGAACACCTGTACATTATGCTGATTAACCTCTGGACATGGGACAACAGAACTACAAGCATCCAATGAACTATAAGGAATTAGAGATGACGAAGAATTAACTTATTTAGATGGCAGAAGACCTTCTACCTGTGATGTCATTATTCCTTTGATCTTGAATGTCAAAAGACCATGCTCTAGCCAGAACATTTTTTATTGACGTTCGCGTTATTACTAACTTGCGCATGCTGTTTGTGTGATTAGTACTTTTGTAATAAGCCTCTCCTCTTCTGAATAAATCTTTTGTGGGTTGTGCCGCAGTTGCGATCGGATTGGACTATTATTTTACCGGTGTGCGCATTCCCGCCCTGTGTACAAACTTCTCATTAGGCAGACGGAAAGGAATGAATGAATCAACCTGTTGGACGGATCTCCAGAAATACGGAACTAAGTTCTGTACGCCTGGCGATCGTTTGCAAAACATCTGGCATGCGCATTGCAAGTCAGACAGCCAAATTACGCATCTAGTACGCGGAATTCAGCTGTCGTGCGGAAGCATGGTTTCACTTCTGATTCCAAGTTTTACATAACAGGATAAAAATCTGCACCCTAGCAAAACCATGTTGTACAGAAGGAATAGCTAACTTAAAATGTACAAAAAGAATGAGTGTGGAGGTGATTTATTCTTTTAAGCTCAGCCCTAAATTAGAGTTTACAAATAAAACTGTTTAGTATGTGTGTGGAACAAGTAACATCAGCCAATATTTTCCCTGCATATTAAAATTATTTTGCACACCTCAAATTGCAAAATGGTATGTCCGAATTCAGATTTGCACCTTTTTGATGCTCCTAACTTTAAATCTGCCCCTAATTGGAAGCACACCTTATGTAAGTTTTGACAAGTGGCTCTAGAGAAACAAAAGAGGGTGGTATCATGTCAATTGTTCAGACACATACTTGAAATTGAATCACACTGATTTAATTCATAATAGGATCATTTTCAAATTATTGTTTTTTATTTTTCTCCACCCTTCATTAATGGTGGTTGTCAAACATCTTCAAAGGTAATTTGGTACATACAGCAAGTAAGAGATGCTACATAAATGCAAGTAATTGACTACAGCTGTCCAATAATTGCTCTCAATTCTCAGAACGTTGGATGAACTGAAATTTAAAGCGGCCATAGAAAAATGGAATCTGGCATTGGACAATAACTCCCTGCTATTTGGAAAGATCGTTAGAATATTGGTATAGCTATTAATAGACAAAGCTGGAAGATTTGAAAGTAAACCACAATAGGAAACAATGCTTTATATTAGAGAAGCATATGCATTACTAACATACTGTGTGAACCCAAGTTTAAGTCATGGAAACCACTTGCAAAAATGTGTTTCAGAACACTTTACTTTATTAGTTTGTACTGTCCTACTGCTACATTGTTACATTTGTTAAATCTACCTGCTTTGGGATATGAAACTAAAATATAATATTATCTATACAATTATTTGGTGGCAAAAACATTGTAACAAAGATAAAGCAACATAGGAACGGATTCACATTTAAGAATCTGCATATATTTAAAAGGGATATACTGCGCATGCGTAGTAACCTAATATATGCAATTTACATAGGACTTAAGAACGGGATGGCTCTGAATCACCATTATGAACCTATTTCTTTTAGGTTCCTAGTGACTTAAGGAGGAAGGGGTGTGGCAGGAAAATTTAAGAACGAAAAGAAGAAGATTGGGTGGAGGGAGGCATTTAAATGAGAAAATGTAGAAATGTTCTTAATTAGTCACCCTATGCACACAACTAAGAACCTAAAGATAAGGCCCTATGGCATTCATAAGTCAATTAAGAAGCTGAAAACTGGGGGCATGTCAGGGGAGTTATCTTGCTACTAGTTGCATATAATTAAGAACCTAAAGCCTTCTTAAGTGTGAATCAGGTCCATATTGCGTAAAGGCTGCAGGTTAAGTACAAGCAAATAAATGCCTGAATTGACAAACAAGTGGTTTCAGAAATAGGTCACCAATTTTCATTACCAAGACAGTGCTGATTTCTCCAGACTCCCAGGAAGTTATGGTGTCTGTATCTCCTCAGCATAGTGATATAGAAGAGAATAGTGTATTGTGCTGGGTCTTGTGGGCACATACTGCTTGTGGGCATTAAGTTATCACTCACCCACATAACATGGTCAGCTCAGTGCTGGTATAGCTATAATTTCAATCTTGATTCTAAATGAGGTCAGCGTTGGAAGGAAGAGGAATGAATACTATATGAAGCTGATGTCCCCCTTATACAACTACTGTATATTCAGCAAAAATAGCACTGTAATATTCTACATTTGTTTTCTTCTTCAGAAAAAATGTCAGAACCATTCTTTTATACTTACATGGGTGCTGGTAGAAGGGGGCAATTCAATTAAACCTAAAGAAATCTAAAATGATGAATTCACTTCTGGTCATTACATTAGTGAAACATTAAGGTTTTTCTTTATTTGCATCACGCGGGGTACAAACAGACTGCAATGCACTTCCACAGTTCTTCACAGTTACTGAAGTCACCACCTTTGAGTTCATCTATGGTTATATTTACAGGAGACTACCAGCTTGCACTGTCACAATGAAGTATATTGGCCTGTTATATTTCTGTGAATCACAGTTCAGAGGTTGTCTTTAATTAATTATATCAACCAAACTTATCTTATGATTAGGAATGTGACCACAAAATAAGTTGTAAGTGGGAACTATTTCATATGATATGTAGAACAAAAAAACATTTTTTTTTTTTCATACTATGCATTTCGGAATTAATTTTCTAACAAAGCTACTCTTAGGAAATTCTTATCCCATGACATGTCTGAAAGTCAGTAATGCTGAAATTTGAGAAATATGATGCGACACCGCTGAGAACATGAACATTCTGAATACAATTATAATGCTGCAGCATAACAGTATTACTGTATGACCAGGTAAGAACTGTGTTTCATTATGCAATTCATTTAACACAGAGTAAGGCTATATGCAGCCAAGTAGTTCTTGTCTGCCATCACATTCCATAATTCTATGATCTGTCTGTAAACCAATGTCCAAATGTGTTTACATGTAGACATTGTACTTTAGTATGCATCTGTATCTCTCTGTTACAGGGGTGTAGGTCTCCGTAGCAAATGGCCCTATTTCGAAAGGGCCGTTCGCTCCCAGTCAGTTCCGAACTGGCTGGGAAACCGATTACTCATGCCTCAAAGAGGCACCAATCGATCCCTGGAGCACCAAACACAGTGCTCCGAAAGGTAAGGCTTCCCTACTCCCCTACCCTAACCCACCTCCCACAGCCTAACACTAAGTCCCCCCCCCCACACAGCCTAACTCTAAGTCCACAGAGAGGGTTACTCACTTCTCCGGTGGTCAGGTCCAGCGACGGCGCTGGCGGATTTCTCGAAAATGAATGGGTGAGTATGCAAGTCGCATACTCACCCATTTATTTAAAAAAATTCTGCGGTGTTACACATTCGAAATAGGGACAGCCGAAAAGACGCTTTCAGCTGTCCCTATTTCACAAACTGTAACTTTGCGGCGGGGACTCGCAACGCTCTGTTAGTTGCTACTCCTGTGTATGCTTTGCCACTTCTGTATATGCTTGTGTTCTTTAAAGGTATGTTTAATTGCAACCCCCAAGGGGCATTGTATGGGTATATGTTCTTATATTGATATATACAGTACAATGGTGCTATTGGCCTCATCTGGGCATGCACAATGAAATAAGGACCTGCACATTCCTAGAAGAAAGGGGAAGAAGTCTCAAACACATGATAGCCTTCCCCTAGCTTTTCAATTAATTTGTGTTCATGCTCTATATGTATGGCTACACCACACCCATGTGTGCCTTTCTCTGTGCCTTTTTTCCTTTGTACGGTACTCCACATTTACGTTCCATAAACAACACTGTTAATGCATGGGCTGGAAGGGGATTACTGCTTCAGAATGAAAAGACTTACTTCATTCAAAGGCAAGAAGTAGTGAAAGAGAAATAATAATGGTTAGATAAGAGCTGTATAGAAATATTATGTCATCTCTGTCCATGCCTGCTTTTGGTGGACACAACATGGCCGATTACTGTAAGGAGCAGAAAGAGACAAGTGCAAATACAAATTAAAGAAAGGGGACTGAGGACCATCAAAAACCATGAAAAGAAGGGATGAGTGGATAGAGGGAACTGCACTGAATTCGGGACATTGTGGGTAGTTTAAGATAGGCATACACACATACATACATAGTATTGGAAAGATTGAGGCAGGAGGATGAATATTGCAATGGGCAAGTATAGAAAGGGGGGAATGGATTGCTGTGGGCTGATTAAGGCAGGGGTGAATCACATTGCAGAACTAGTTAAAATAATACAAGATAGAATCCAATATAAGAACAAATTAGGTCACTAGGCTTGTACACCTCAGGCCGGATCCAGAACTACGCCCCCGGGCTTATTTACGGTGTTCACAAGCGTAAAATCAGCAGTAAATACGATCTGTGCATGCGCCCAGCAACTACTTCCTGTCGTAACTCTGTGATGGGCGTAGTTGAAAATAGGTTGTCCGTAACATTTGCGTATTTCCGAAGAAATGGCCGTGCTTACACTATGATAGCCGTATTTACGCTGCAGTTACGGAATGTAGGAGGGGAGGCATTTAAATCGTACAGTATGGGCGTGCTTAGGCTGTTACGAACATCACGTAAGTACGACCAGACATACTTACGATAGGAAGAGTTAAGGTAGGGTTCTGAGAGCGTAAAGCATGGATTTTACGATTGTCCAAGGGGGGTGTCAGGGGGAGTGTATTGTATTTATGCTCAGCGTAAATGCGATGGCCATTTGCATAGCCATCAGGGAGAAAGAGGTTGGAGGATATGGAGGAATGAGAGGGGTCACGGGAAAGATAGAAGTTACTTTTCCTAGCCTAAGTCTTAAAATGAGAGAATGTCAGATCTGGGCATGAAAGAGTATAAACTCCCGGCTGCTAGGCAGGAACACCAGCCATAGTGGGGTTTAGCTAAACCAATCAATGGTGGTTAGGGGGTGGGCTTTATAGTAGGGGTATATATTAGTTATACAGGCTGGTGTCCAGCCTCTTCAGGAATTTTCTTCCCTCCCTCCCTCCCTAAGTTGTTTTTCTAACATGTTGTTTTTATTTGCAGATGGGGCATAGTTTAGCAGTAGCAGTGGAGTAGTTGGCAAAATTTTAAAGGTGCTAGGCTAAGGCCGAGGTATGGTACAGAGAAGACACATCCCTTCAAGTGGAAGCTACGCCGGCTGGCTGGTTCCCGGTGGCCTCCCCAGTTCTTCCTGGGGTGTGTAGTATGACAGGGGTTGTGCTCTTGCGTTGACCATTACCTCCGGAGCGCTGAGGGCAGGGGGTTCCTGTCCACCATTACGATTTACTATTAGCTGACTGCCTCCACCTATCAGTGCCACCTTTTCAGTCTAAAATTCATAGTCCGCAAATTAATAAATCTATGCCCCCTTTAAAAGCCATATTGTTGTCCGTGTGATTATTTCTTGTATGCATGAAGTGAATTCCATAGTCAGTCGTTGGTAGTTTAATAACAATGTAAAAGTAAAGCTGGTTAGCCACTTTGTGCAAAAAGCAATAGAAAAAGGTTCTCGTTGCATGCAAATGATAGATTAAATTGACCCCTACTCTTAATTTCAAACTCTGATTGAGTGTGTGTGTGTGTGTGTGTGTGTGTGTGTGTGTGTGTATATCCCAATTTGTTCTGATTTAATTATTAAGGCTCTGTCCATGCACAACATGATTTAACAGAGTGTCATTAAATTTAGTTATTCTTTGGGGTTTGTTTTGCCATATCTGATTAAATAAAACAATAAGTGTGTTCATTTGGTAAATCTTAGGCTTAGAGATTATTCACACAGAACATACCTAGCCATAAAAAGTTACATATCATGAGCAATACAGAAAAACAACTCATTTATTCAGAGTAAGTTCTTGTTTAAAAAAAAAAATAAAAAGAGGCTACAAGTGGTTTAGGTCTCATTTATCAGTGTTTCTGTTTCACTAGATTCCACACAATGTTTACCATTAAGAGAAGTACCACTTCAGTATATTAGCTTCTACTACTATTACTAATGCCTCTGCTACTACCTTCTACTGGCTGTGATAGATCAGCTATTATTTACACTGTGTGATTAAATATAAAAAGTTAAGGAAATCCTCATTTGATATTCATCTTGCATGCAAGGAGGTAGCTGTAATTGTCTGTTTAAGCCAATTTGTCAGACAATTTTGAGCAAATTGAATTTTTTCTGCCAGCAAATCCCCATGATAGAAAATTAATAGCTATGAGCAATTCATGGTCAAAGCCACATAAAAAGACTACGGGACACAAGTGACGAACATCATCATGAGATGTACCCTTCAGTGGCTGGACGTCATCAACAGCACAACTTGACAAAGACGAGAGTGCTGATGAACAGGCCTAAGGCCACATCTTATGCTACAAGTATACCAATGGCTTTGTCTTCTTAGAATAAATAGATCTGTATAAAACCAATTTCTTTCACAGTAAAAGTAATACAATTACATAATTTGCTTCACTTCCTTTCTCATGCATAAAAAATAGCTTGATGTGCGATGCATTATCCACCATGCAACTACTGAAAATCTGAAATGGTTCTACTTCATAAAATAACATTTAAAAATGAAAAGTAAAGTCCTGACTGGAAGACAATTAGGGCCAGATTGTCCAGTATTGTTACTTAGCATGGTCCTAGGAAGTCTCCCTTGATTAATGCATAGTATGTGTCCACAAACCTGAGTAATTAAGACCAGACCTGGGTAGTGAAAGTTCAGGTTTTTAAAAAGAGCAAAAAAGAGCAAAACTATCCATATGATTGTCATTCCATTAATACCGCGTTCACATTACCACTGCCTAAAAAGCCGGCTTTTTAGGCAGTGGGCAGAATTTTGAAGATTTGATAGTGGTGCGTTCAGACTGAGCTGAAAGCACCGGCTTTTTTATTTTATTTTTTATTATTTTTTTTTTTTAGAAGCCGGCAGCAGGGAAAATAGCCGTCTTTTTGGCTCAATCTGAACGCAAAAAGCCGGCTATTGAAAAAGCCGGCAAAAACCCTTCTTTTTAGCCGGGTCTAAGACCCGGCTAGAGAGACCCGGGGTTTGCGTTCAGATTGCCAAAAAAAGCCGGGGTTTTCATGAAACCCGGCAATTTCATGAAAACCCTGGCTTTTAGGTGGTAATCTGAACGGGGTATAATAGATCCATTGGTCTTACTTGACCTGATAATCATAATCATAGAGGTTGACAAAGAAATGAACCCTAGATTAATAAAATTAATCACAATGTAGATCTTTGTGTGTGTTATCTTTATGCTGTTTACTGCAAAGACCAGTATCTCTTTATACTTAAAAATCAGCTGTTAGACTAAATACACTATTAATGTCACAGGGAAGCTTGTTAAAGTTACAGGTGTTGATAAGGTAGGTCTGATTGTAAAAACATCCACATCAAACAGCAACTGGCTCTTCCAGTCAGGCATCAAATTCCAGGTATTAGTGCAAATTAGAACATTACCATAACAGGAGGATAACAATGAATTTGTTCCTGAAAGACCTTGGATTCCCTTTAAACCTTTTAAGCCAGGTTACTTCTGTCTACAGTTTGCTGGTCATCAATACTAGGCAATTCATGGATTGCATAACCACAATACTGCAGGGGAATCCATTAATTGTCATGTTTTAAATTCCTTTGGTGATATCCTGGAAACCCTGAAGTAGTGAAAGTGCTGTGCATGGAAAATACCAGATGTCATCAATGACACTGGAAACTTAGCTGATACAAATCCATTATAGAGATCTATATTTATTCACATTACATTCCAAAGCTTAAGACTTCAAAGTTAACCATCAACTACACACCCATATACAGTACACAACAATCAGTGTGTGACTCATGCCAAAATGTAGAAAATGAAGTGATAGGTGAAAGTCAGCAAGTTAACACATAATTATACAAACAATACACATGTAATTACACAATTATAAACATACTGACTCATCACCCCCTTATACTATACACCCCAGCATCTCCCCCTATACCCACATGCATGCAAGCCAGTATCACAAGCCATACTGTGATGTGTGAGTCAACTTGGAATACAAGATGTCCCATAGGGTCCTCTTAGTATCCCCCTCACTAACCCGACCCTTAGATTTTCTGCAGCTACATGCACCAAGCAATATTTGAATATTCCCCATAGTGTCAGCTCCAGTCCCCTGAACAAATAGCAAGCCTGCCTGTAGATTGCTGATGAATAACAGAGCATGTTTTCATGCTTAAATAGTTAGCACAGCGCATCACAACACTGTGCCTAATAGATGTCATTAACAGATGGCATTAAGTGCTGAGAGGAAGGAAGATGCATAGGGGACATGAAAGGGAAAATCAGGGCACACTCAATGTGAATTTCTTTATTCCATTAATAAAAGCATTTGATCAGATTCAAAACAGTGTGAGAAACACTGCAATATTTATCTGTGTGGTATTCAGGGTTACAATCTTTTCTTTTCAAGTTTACATCTCAGTTTCATATTTAAAACCAGTTTAATCTGCTCCTAATATGCTAATTTTTATATAACCAAAACTCGTCATCAACATCCAAGCAAGCAACTTACTATTTTTCTTTAGTTTTTATTTAGGTGAAAAATGATCTGAAAATAAATAATCTAATTTTTATTATGCTGCATAAGCTAAAAACCAAAACCGTCCAACTGGATAAAGAACACTCTCATTGGGCTGGATCCAGACTTAAGTGCTTGAAATTAGTGACTCCTGGGCTAAACCATGTTGATTGCAGGGGGAGTCAAGTTAATTGTATTCTTTGCATGCAGGGAAATATCTTTGAATTGCTTAATGCACACAGATACTGACCAGCTTTACCATCACACTGTTATTTAGACTTGGGTTAGGAAACATCACCTCTCAACTCTAATAATGTTTGCAACAGATGAAATATGACTTCCCTGCAATCAACATGGTTAAGCCCAGGAGAAACTACGTTCAAGCACTTACTTAAGTCTGGATCCAGCCCATTGCAAGCAGGATTACAAAGGTTTCCACTAGTGAACACTGCGTTCAGTGAGCCATTAGAAGTCTGACATTTTACTAGGAAATTACTATGGTCACTAAAACAGAAACTTTGTGGTCAATAAGGTAGCTTAAAACTTAAGACCTCCTATATGTATCTTACATTTTATGCTGTCGTTTGGGAATCGGCACATAGTATACTGATTCCCATCTATCATGGCACTATCAAATATCCCATTTTGATTTAGGAGCAGCGTAGTGACGCTGGAGGGGGCATCCGCCAGCGTTACTATGCTGAGGTTAGAGCAGGGAGGCGGGGGGAGGGAGGGTAATGAGGCTGGGAGGGCGGCGTTATCGTACTAACGCCGCCGTCCCAGCGTATTTAGAGTCCCTTACGCCAGCTGAAGTTAGGGTAGCCTTCAACCGGTGTAAGGGAGTATAAATACGATGGGGCAGGGGGAGTGTCAGGGGGAGTCCCACGATGTAACGCTGAGCGTTAGTACGCTGAGCGCTACATCGTAGGTCTGGATCAGGCCCAATGTCCCCAAGTGCAATCCACATGTACGTCCGTTAGGCACTTATGTGCGTATAGTCTACATAATGTACTTTAATAAAGTTATTACGCATGCGCAGTTGATCCAATCCTAAAAATACGCACACAACTCCCCTCGAAATTGGATCTCTTAATGCAGCCCTTAGTAATGAAGAGCAAAGGAAACAGCAAAGAGGTCAATGCAAATGTACAAGTTTTAACATATTCTTATTTTTGTGTTTTATTTTGTGTATTATTGCTAAGATTCATTGACTGGAGAAAAATATTACATTCAGATTATAATCCTTATCCATGTATGCTTTATATAAAACAGTAAAACAGCGGAAGGTGATTGCTTTTGCTTGTTTATGGATTTAAGTATTCTCTATATTCCAGGCTGGTATAAAGTGTAGAATCAGCAATGCCATACAGCTCCAGATTTATCAGGGTAAACCATCTGTCTCTCTCAAATGTCCATTCAGTAATCTCCCACTTTTGGCAAATCATCTTATTCTTCAGATGAATGAAGGCTGGGCATTCCCTAGTGAGGATAACAAAGAACCAGGGCATCTTGTCCTATTGTCAGGGATTGCTAGTTAAAAAAAAGAGGAGGAACCGAGAAGCTCCAGATAAAAGTTCCATGATGGGACACAGTTGTGGCAGGTCACTGATCAATATGGCAGATGTTGCTGGTTTAAGTGTCATTGTCTTCTCTTGACTGGTCTGGATACTGGAATTGTCTGATTACAGAAAGACTAAAAGACAGAGGTGAAATCTGTGCTAAAAGAAGAAGTGTGTCATCTAATAACTGAACCATTGACAGAATTTTTAAGAAGCAATGGAAGTTTTGTAAACATTGATTGCTTGGCTTCTGTTGCGTCTATATGTGAAAAAATTATATAACATTTAAATGCTCTCATGGGTGTAATGTATTCCTTTCATTCTTGGAGGAAAAGGGTATTTAGCAGAATACTACATCTCATAAATCATGTTCCCCTTCCCCCTTTGAATGATTCAAAACTAGACAGAGGACATTGAATTGTTTGTCTGATAATTTGAACGTGCAGATTACTATGTAAGCTTCTGGAAGTGTAAGTGCAAAATACTGTATACTATGCACCTAGATAAACATGCTGGTTAAATAGAGAAAACCAGTGCAATTGAATAATGAAGATGGGGCAACAAACAGGTTACAATGCGTGCGTAAGTGACCTGCATTATTAAATCTGAATCCGGTCCAATGTTATGGAGTGATGATTACTAGGCTGCTTTATATATAGGTTGGTGGCCATTAGAATGCTCTCTGTAGGATTGTTTTAGATGGGAGGCTACATGCTTTGTGCTATTTAATCATAAAAAAATAAGTCATTATAGTGTAGTGTATGCAATCTGTTCTAAAACATATATAATGTTTTATAATGTTTTATGCCAACAGGTTAATGATTATTAGATATGTAAGGCTGTGTTACAATAAAATGCCTGATATCCAGTGGATTACCACTTATTCTGGTCAAGTATTATTTAACAAACAATAACAATTTTTTAGGGCTTTAATTTGATTATAAAGTAAAAAACAAAACAAAAAGCACACATTTGTGACAAGCAAACTTGTATAGGCTGCTGCAAGTACACATCTGTACCTATACCTAGAAAAAGTGGTAAGTGTACCTCTGCATCAGGTCTCTGACGTATGGAGCTTTTACTAAACACTGTTAACCAGTTAATCCTCTTGATAGTCACAAGTAGTAAATAACCTACCTTCCCACAACATCCCACAATATCAACACTACTTAGGGCATACAAAATATTAATACTAATAATGACAACAATAATAATAATAACAATAACAAAAGGCAACACTACACCTGGAAAATTCAACTAATAATTCTCATTTTGGTCCATAAACTAGACAACATACAGACATAATAAACATTTTAATAGGACAATGATTACAGGCCAGGTCATTTCTCTATGTGTCTATCTAATGGGACCTTTCCAACGAGCATGTAATAACAACAAGAAAATACACTGACAAGTGTTTATAACAAAATAACATTTAAAAGATACAAACTCGTATAGGCTGCTGCATTACACCTCTCAGCCTAGCTGCTATATCTACGCATCCATTTGCATGTTTCAATAGCTTGCCAGGGTTGCCGACCTTCGAGTTCTTCCCTCGGGGAGATCTCGGAGGCTAGAAATAGAGACTGGTATGGGGGTGGGACTTAATCACCCGATAACTCGATTTCCTAAAATCAAGTAATGAAAGACAGGGGCCGGGAGTTGCGGGACATTTGCCTGCTCTCCTGGGAGAACTGCTCAAAATTTGGGAGTCTCCCAGATATTCCAGAAGATTTGGCAATCCTTTAGCATGCTCATTTTCTATATGACCTGTACAGAGATGTGGATGTTGAGACTCTGTATAGGTGTGGAGGATTACAGTAAAAATGAGGAGTAGGTGTCCATTACCTGCGATATCTTCTGTGACATTCCCTAATAAACCGATCTTCAACAGACAGAAGGACTCAGCAGATAAAAAGGTAACAGAACAAAAGGGATCTCGACCCTATGATCTTAAAAATTAGTGCACACTGCTAATTATCCATTTTCAAATCCGATTTTAATCCAGATCCTTATTATATCTCTCAGCAAACACTTCTAAAAGACTCTTCAAACTTTTGGCAATTAATCAAACACTCCTGCGGTGAGCTGAATATACTGGTTCTGGGCTACTCCTATTTGAAACCTAGGGGCTAACTCAAGACCTATTGGTGGATTAGCTGTATCCTGCATAAGTAAGCTCCAGAGATGCAGTCATTGTCTATATGTTTTGCCTTGATAAATAACAAGACCTCTGCATGGATGTCTGCTGATAATGCCAGGCAGGGGATTGTCCCTAGAAACACAGCAAGAGTCAATTTAAGACTCTCTCTGCACCATGAGAGCAGTAGAATCAACCATGTTAAGCCAACACCATTACTGACTGTTTCTGATAAATACATGTTGCAGCTGCAAGTGTATTTAAAGTCAGAAATATCACTTAAACCGTAAAAATATTGATTCATTTATAACCTGCAAACTCCCTCTAGCGGTCACCTGATTTCATGGTCTGGGGTAAATTATACACAGAAGATATATCCAGTAAACACATTAATAATATTGTATAAAAAATAAAAACAAGTGTATATTTTATTACCAAACTATTCTGATATGTATCACAAGTCTCATCAGAATTCTGAGCAGAGTGCCCCTGTACTAATCATTGTTACAACCGTGACGATTGAAATAATATTCAACATAATGTCTATCTATTGACTGGCCATACAATAGAGCGTTTTTCATTTGCCAAATAAACGTACCAGAAAAGTTCAATATTTTAAACAGCGCCAATCAGCTCACTGCAAGGCTCCTTTTCTGTGAGTGCCTCCCTCTTCTGCTAGGATTATCAGTCCCAAAAGTATGTGTATGGCACCGGTAACACAACCTTTCCCCATTTATTGGGCCACCCCTCTGCTGGGATCAGTAATCATTCCAGTGTATGGCCAGTTTAAGGACTTTTAATTTATGGATTAAACATAAAGCTATGCAGTATTTGACTTCTATGTGTAAAAGTAAAGTATTTTCCCTGCATGCAAAAGAAATACAGCTAAGAAATGTCACCTCTTCATTCTAATTCTGCTTTCACTATTTATATTTGCTTGCTATTTCCCCCTGCAGTTCTATATGGTATTTTTAGGTCTACACGTGCATCCAAAAAATATGTAAGCACAGATCTGGATCAGTCCCATAATGAAAGAAAGATATGACCATAATGAAGTTTTTAAGAAGTAATGGTGAATAATTATATTTAAGAAAAATATTGCAAGCCACATAATGATCGTCTATCTTTTGCAAAGTCCATATGTGAATCTTCGGTATAATTGACTATCTAGGTACGATACTGGTTGAGCAAATATCATATAGGAATAAAATATTCCACCTTTACAATATTGTTTTTCTATCCTTCTCATATTATGTATGAATGAATCCCTTCTATAAATTATAAATCTTATCTTGCCTATCATTTATACATACATACATACCAGTGCCACCTTCAGAAAATGCATGCCCGAGACACAGCTCACCCTATGTGATGTCATTGGTGATGGCACATAGGAGCAGGGCACCACGGACCTGCTTTAACAGCCGGGCGATGTGCAGGTAAGTTCTTCTAACCGCATTGGCCCACTACTGAACAACTCTGAGCAGCAAGTATCAGCGGTAAGATACCGCCAAGACCTGCTGCTGCAGAGCTAGGTAAGTCCCAGCTGCCCCCACCCCCGATGGCGACCATGTACATACCTATAGGTACAGGTAGGTGTGCATGCATGTGTAATCAGAGTTGTTGGCGGTATCATCACGGTGATTTGTGGATGGTTGGAGTCATCCACCAATCACAATGCAGGAAAAAAAGAAGTGTTATCCAGGAACTACAGGACATGAAAGAAAAGAGATATGGGGTAAGGCAGGGCTGATCTGGGTCTGATTTTTAATATGAATGTGAGATGTCTAGTCTGGGTTTAAAAATCTAATCTTGGGGTATAATTTTAGATGAGGGAAGTGCACTCCTATGTCACC
>WWET01003810.1:37307-50896 GCA_011038615.1 Limnodynastes dumerilii | reverse complement strand
GCAAGTCAGATGCTTGGTTGCATAGGGAGAGGAATTAGTAGCAGAAAGAGAGAAGTAGTGATGCCCCTTTATAAAGCATTGGTACGCCCTCACCTAGAATACTGTGTTCAGTTCTGGAGGCCATATCTCCAGAAAGGCATAAATACATTAGACTGTGCAAAGAAGAATCACTAAAATGATCCATGGCCTGTGTAACAAATCATACCAAGAAAGGCTAGAGGAACTAAACATGTATAGCTTGGAGCAGAGAAGGGAGAGAGGGGACATGATAACAGCTTTCAATATATCAAGGGTTGTGACCGGTTGGAGGAGGGTGGCATTTTTTTAAAGGAAGAGGTGTAATAGAATGCAAGAGCATAATTATAAACTGGAAGGTGGTAGATTCAGAGGAAATGTGATATATAAGTGGAATAGTCTCCCATCTGAGGTGGTTGAGTCTAACACAGTAGAACAGTTTGGAATAAATATAAGGATATTCTAAATCTCAAACTAAATTGAGGGTAAATAGGGTCTAAGATCAGTATAGTTTTAAATAAACAAGTGGGCATATTGGATGGCTCTTATCTGCCATCACTTTCTATGTTTCTATGTACTTGCTGCAATATGACAAAATAGGAAGGCCCAATCCTTCACACAGTCCCATTAAATTCTTACGCCCCTGTATTATGGCACTGTCCTTGGCATTCCACATATAATAAATTATAATACACCATAGTTGCTGGAATAGAGACCGCAATATAATTTATGCAAATCATGATTGAAGCCCCACCCCCTGCCTAATTAAATCTGCCATTCATAGGATTACTAAGAATGGAGGACTTGGTATCATTAAGCCTTGCCTATCCTTAGTAACGCTTGGGGTTTGAGGCAGTGATTTGCATTAAATCACTGCCTCAATCACAGGTCTGGGAGACTTGCTGGCTCTCCCAGCATTATGGGAGCAATGCCGAATTTTGAGAGAGTTGGCAACTTTGTACATATACAGATATGACACAAAT
This sequence comes from Limnodynastes dumerilii, assembly GCA_011038615.1. NCBI lineage: Eukaryota > Metazoa > Chordata > Amphibia > Anura > Limnodynastidae > Limnodynastes > Limnodynastes dumerilii. The sequence continues at coordinate 49,898 of WWET01003810.1, read as the reverse complement.
AGATAAGACTAAGAGCCATTTCTTAATTTAATACTTTATGTTTAAGGAAACCTGTAGACATTAAGTTTCTTTGCATAGCAGCAGTCATGTTATATCACAAATGCCAAGAGATTTTACTTGTAGCATAGTATAGGAATCCAAATCTGTTGTAACTAAGGCAGCGGAGAGGGAACTATTCCAAGGTGAAAGTTCAGTCTAAACAAAGGCAGATGTGAGGTTGTGTGACTGTGTCAGGGTCATTTTCCATGTTATAACCAATTTATGACGGGCTTAGGTAAAGCTGTTCTTGGACTGGTGAACCCCATACCTTCATACTTCTTTATTGACAGGTGAAGAGATAGGACCGAATCCAGATAAATCTTTATTTCCCTCACTCATAGGAACCTACACCAGCTCACCACTACTTTAAGATTTCCACACCATCCCTAAGTTCCCCCACGACTTCCTGCTCTGTCCCATCCTGCTGTCAGATATGGTACCAAGACCGATCCGGATCCAGAATAAGGGAAGCAGAGTTGCTCTTCCACGTGTGTCCGCTTCCGTGTGATCTGTGCCAGAGGAACGGGGCGTTCCACTATATTAAATGAGAATGTGGTGGTTTAGTGCTGTTGTGAGCAGGGCCACCCTCAGGGGGTGGGGGGGGGCAGCTGGGACTATTATACCAGTCCTGGAGCTCATGGGGGCCCGCCGATACTTACCTAGGTCTACAGCAGCAGGTATTGGCGGTATCCTACTGCCGATACTTGCTGCTGAGAGTTGCTCATTAGTGGGCCCGCTGTTAATGCAGGTCCACTGCATCCCACCCTATGGACATCACCAATGGCTGTGTGCTGGGCCCCACAGTTTCTGACGGTGGCCCTGGTTACGAGAGCAATTGCAGCCCAGATTTTCTGCACCTGCAGCAGCTCAGTGTAAGACAGGGAAGATTTTAATGAATGAAATACTGTTATTCATTCTTTTAACACAGTCCTATATACCTTACAAACCGGTAAATGTTTTAAAAACACACTCACTCCACACACTACACTAGAAGAGTATTGCCACACATTCTGCACAGGAATTGTTTTTAAAACAAAGAAATTCCTTTTATTTTTTTTTATTTTTTTTGGACACAACTGGAAGTCTTCATATATAGATATTATCTTTTCGGGTTTCGCTTTAAAAAAAAATTGTTTAAATACTTGATAAAAATCAATTAATACATAAATGACAGCACAGGAAACGAATTAGAAAACAATACTTTGAAACATTTACAGTAAACCTGTATAGGCCGCTGCATTACACCACTTAACCTATTTGCCTATACATACAGTATCAGTTGGCATGTATTCAATAAGTGTACAGTTGATACTGTTAAACTCTGGACAGGTCCAGCACATATATAATAGAACATGTGAGCTTCCATTGTGCAAAAACTCAGAATCAGCCCCTTTATAGTAACTGGGAAACTGGTAAAGGGCTTGATCCAGAGTTTGGGAACAAGGGCAAAGCAGGTGCAGGTGTAGACATTGGCAAAGGCATGTTGTAATGAAAAAGGATGCAAATACAATTTATTTGCATGCAGGCAAAAAGATTTTGCTTCTGCACATAAAAATCAAATACCGCATAGCTTTATGTTTAAGCTCTAAATTAGAGTTGCCTCAACTCTCAATTCTAATTGTGTATTGCATAGTTTAAATCCCTTTCACATTGCAACATGTGTTTGCCAAGGTTTACACTTACCCCTGTTTTATCCTTACTCTAAAACTCTGCATTAGCCCCAACATGAATATTTCTGAACTTTTAAGTCAGGCATCTAGTTGTTTCATACTGTGATTAAACAAATTGCATTTATGATCTCAACCATTCAGAACACACAAAAGACGTAATGCACTGCCCATAGAATCACCTATGGACGGTATATTTAACAATCATTACAATTATATATGATACATCAAAGTGTACGGATTATAAAAAATAATAAAGCTGCTATAAATTCTTAGATAAGGGACATTTAAAGGGCAGATTACTACATAATGGGAGTGATACTGTCTAAATCATGGGAGTACAATTAAGTGTCACATGCTATGTCTTAACCACTGTCATGTGTACAGTAAGAAAAAAGTGTCATGTTGATGTTTGGTCACTTACTGTACACACATACATACAAAACAAATGTAATTCCTCACTTTCTGCTTTACTATAAATCTATCAATATTTATTAATATTGTATGTTTGGAAAAATGTGTGTTTGCAGCATCAGTATACACGGAGCAGAAAGTGTTAAAGATGATATTAGTCGGGACAGGCAGAACTGCCCAAGATGTACAAGGCAGCATTTGTCAGAGACTCAGAGACGAGATCTTTCTCCTCAGCAGGTTGATGGCAGAGCTTGTGCTTGTATAATGACATTTTAACCAATAAACCATGGATCAGGGATTGGACAAAGGCTGATATACATATTGGGGCCTATTACTGAGCTTCCCAGCCACACGAGCAGGAGAGCAGGTGTCTCTAGAAAGGAGCACAAAAGGAGTAGAGAATAATATATGCAAAGTGGATTTATTGCCCTCACCCACAGAGACTCACACAGCAGATGGCAATGATTGCAAGCTCTTTTGGTCAGAGAAGCATCTTTTATTAGATATCTGTATTTTCTTAAATCACAGTATAAAAAAATGAATCACAGAAGCTGTAAAAGAACAAGCGTGCGTGTTATATGTCATAAATGCACACCATAAAGTTACCGTATATCCATGTGACAACACACACCCAATCTAAGACAAACTTGCACTATGAAGGACAATGGTAATGTAGAAATATAGAGACACAGCAAATCACAGTTAAACACAGCTCATCTGCTATATGGAAACACTTATCCTAAGGTATACACAGATGTCGCTTCTAAGATTTCCACATCCCCCATCCCTGCAGACACAAAAATTCCCAAACCAAGAAACACACAAACCAGCTCTTTATACTTTATAGCATTACACAGCTATAACAATGCATCAGGCTCCATATCCATACATTCTTATATCACCTACAACCATTTCCATCTACAACACCAACAACATAAAGGCATAACAATATTTAGTTACCAGTAGAGATACATTTTTAATTAGCAATGCTACATGAAGATGCCATCTAAACCACCAAATTCTGCCCATACAATTCTGCACATTGAATTCTGCCCATACAATTCTGCACATTGAATTCTGCCCATACAATTCTGCACATTGAATTCTGCCCATTGAATTCTGCACACACAATTCTGCACACACAATTCTGCCCATACAATTCTGCCCACACAATTCTGCACACACAATTCTGCACACACAATTCTGCAGGCTGCGCCAGAATTGGGAGAGAGCAGAGCAGGCCATTGCTAACACTGCTGAACACAAGACAGCATGGGCTGCAGCTGCAGCATGATACACTAGCAATAAAGAACAGGGCATTACCTGACACATACCCTGGCATGTTCATCCGCTGTCTCCCTTTCAATGCAAGTGTTCCTGATGAAAGGGAAGCCCTAGATTAGTCCATCTGCAGAACTGCTGCCATCCTTTATCCAGCTCCTGACCTCCAGTGCTCACATTAGTGGCTTGGATGCTTCAGCTACCTCCTTGCTGTTCCCTAGCCCATGATGTCACCATCTTTCTTCATCCCTGATTGGCTGCCAGAAGGCTGATAATAATACTACTAATAGCACTAGGAGGGCTGGTATAGGCAAATCTTTTGTTTCGAAGCAGGAAGTGCCTAGAAACCTTACAGATCCAGAGAGGGAGGGAGCTAAAAAATGTAATGCTTTCACTAACACCAAGACAGCCTGCATTGTGTGTGGCCAGAGGTGCAATTCCATCAGGAGGGGACACTGTAGCTGCATAAACATAACCAATAAATCAGAACACACAGTACATTCATTCCATGTCTCTCCGGCAGGCACCTACTCAGCAGTGTACTCTCCTGTGCTGAATTACCTTACCATATCTGCTGCTGTCTCACATTATAGCTCTGAGCAAGTGGACACATTGCTATTACTTCCCAATAATTCTCACGTTCATAGTTCATAAACACAGCACTATATTATTTGGTATGCAATGTCCCAATAATACACTTCCACAAATTACAATAATAAAAATACTATTAAAATAATGAAATACATAGAGACACACACACACCCACACACACACATATATATACACACACACACACAGTGGTCGAAGTGGAAAGTTAGAAGCGGTATGGACATTTAGAAGTGGCGGCATGAAAATATATAAAAATAGAAATAAATGGAGATTTGAATGTTTTCAATTAAATCAGTGGGAGAAGTGACGGTACGACATACCCCCTTATACCCCCTCACTTCGAGCCCTGTCTATAGATAGATAGATAGATAGATAGATAGATAGATAGATAGATAGATAGATAGATAGATAGAGGAAGCAGTGACATGGAGCAGGAGAAAAATAGAATGCAATTTCACTAAATGAGCAAACCAGTGTTTCTTGCTAATCTTTCCGTACAGTCTAAACAATGCCTCAGTAATACAGCAGCCAGTAAACAATATTTACATTTCATGATTGCTCCATCTCCCAACAAAATGGTCTGATAGCTAGAGAAACCTTCCACCATGTAAACACTGCCTAAACCTCAGGAAGATCTTCTGATCCTACAAAGATTGCACAGCAACAGCCAGCTCGACTGTGCAAACATATAATTGTATAGTATGTGAAGCTGGGTACACACTAGGGGCGCCTTACGGGTGTCCGAGGTCATTACGGCCATGCTCGTAGCAGAGAGTGCACGCCCCCTGCATGCCCCGCTGGCGGTAGGAAATCACCTGCGTGTCCAGATTCCTACCTTAACTCTTACGATCACTTATGTAGCCTTACAGCCGCATACCTGATAGTAACGGGGGTTCCCCTAACCCTATTCTACATGCCTCTATGGCGGAGATACGACCATTGTAAAATAGGTTTAACACACCTTTATCGTGCCCACTGGCGTACATCATTCTGATACATACGACAGACGGTAACAATATCGTAAGTAGGTTGTGCACATGGGCACAATCTACAGGACAGGGAAATTACGATCTTGCCGATCATAATTCCCCTGTCGGACTTTGTTTAGGATAGTTTTTCTAACGATAATTATGCAGATCACACAATAAAGTAGTTTACTGCAACATCCTACCAGTGTGTATGGGGCTGTAGAATCATGTGACATGACGTCAGATAATTTTATTATTTTTCAACGGTGTCATGTTCAACATATGATGTCCCGGTCACACTAACAGCTGTTTATTATAGATTAAGGATCTCTATGATTTCATTACATCATTTTTTTATATATTAAAAAAAAAAAATGACAAGCTTGTCACTCAGTACATTTATCAAACATAGCCCATAGCTACCAAATTATAGTTATCATTTACAGAGTACATTCCTGAAAATCCTCTTTAGAATCTGATTGGTTACTACGAGCAACACTTTTCTCTTTACTTGTACCGGGATTCTTATTCATTCAGAAACTTCATTGCAGGTGTTTTTGTAGGTGGAATGCTGCTCATCTAAATACACATACCCTGTGAAATGTTTCTTCTTATAGGACCTGATCCGGATTTAAGTGCTGCCTCTACGGAGCCTAACACACAGATTTTGGCAACCATATTTCTCCACGCAGGAGTATATGGCACTACCCCTGCACTCCTGCATGAGGAATTGATTTCTATTGCTAGGACCCTACCTTAAGTATTTCCACACATCTCCTTGTGTGCAAAATACTGAATTGTACGTAAGGGCTTAGCCAAACCTGTGCTGTACAATTTCAATAGCTACCTATGTGTATCTCAAACGCATGGTGAGTGGGCCAGCCCCCCCCCCCCTCGCCCATGTGAAGGCTAAATTCCGCACAGAAGGCATCATCGACTGGCTGCAATCCAATGTGGAAACATTAATACTGCGCTTCGTACTACCAATACACAGCTGACTTACCTATGCAGCATACATAGGTCAGCTGATTTTCTTAATTCTGAATGCAGCCCATAGTTACTGCGAGATGTTCAGCACTATTATTATTAGTATTATTACTATTATTATTACATGTTTCTTGCTTGCCCACATTCTTGTTCATAAACCATGACACTTCTATATCCCTGTTATATTTAGCACCAGAGCCGCCATCACAGCCACTGGGCCCCGCCCATTGTGACATCATTGGTGACATCACATAGGGGCAGGGCAACACTGACCTATTTTAACAGCAGGCCTGTGGACAGGGAAATTTTTCCCTGCGCATTGGCCTGCTACTCGGCGGGCCCCCATCAGCTCCTGGCCCAGGACAGCTGAGGAAAAATGGCCCACTCAGTTATAAAAGGGTATAATTTTTAGGTATATAAATGAAAAGCGATAAACCAGTGTATAATAAGACTCAAAATGGAAAGTGGGGGTCGTGCCAAAGTTGGCAATGCTGTGGCAGATCACCTTAATTATTTTTATCAATATTCAAAAATAGAGGGGAGGGACTGCAGTTAAATTACAAGAAGGAAGTACTAACAGTCTTATCACTAATGAGCAGGTCTTAAAACACTTAGGGCCCAATTCAATTGTGTTCGCGCACCGCGATAGATGGGAAAAAGCTTGCAGTGCCCTTTTTCCGTCGATTTTTATGCACACCTCTATGAGGTGCGAATAAAAAAAAATGTGCACAATTAGAATTGCACCGCAAATAACGCGGGTGCGTGGCTAATTGAATCTGGCCCTTCAAATTGAAAGCGGACAAATCATATAAGATAGCCAATAAGATAAATCATAGTAGGATGCTAAAATAGCGTAAAGGGTGTTTTCAAAACCGAACAGAATTATTCAACAAGTTAGTAGTAATAGGAGTAATTCCATAAGTCAAGAAAATAGAAAATGTAAAACCCTTGCATAAAAGTGGAACTAAGGAAGAAGCTGCCAACTACCAACCAGTGAGCCTTACATCAGTAGCAGGGCAATTTATGGAAACACTACTAAAGGAAAACACTGCACGGTATCTTAAATCCAGCAACTCACAGGATCCAAAGCAGCATGGATTCTCTAGGGGGAGATCATGTCAAACAAATATTATTGACTTTTTAAATGGATCACTAAAATAGCTCGATGGGGAGCTGTAGAAATACCTTATCTAGGCTTCACTAAGGCTTTTAACACTGTGCCACATCACAGACTGTTAAGAAAGCTGAAAAATATGGGACTGGATTCAAAGATGGTTTGCGTAGATACAATCTTGGTTGCAGGATAGATAACGGAGGGTTGTAATACATAGAATCCGTTCTAGGGTGGAAAGATTAACAGTGGAGTTCCTCAGGGATCTGTACTTGGATTAGTGCTATTTAATATCTTTATTGACAACATTACATGTTGTATCCGGGGAAAGTATTCCTTTTTACAGATGTCATAAAGATATGTAACAGGGAAGACATGCCAAGAGGGGTACACAAAAAGATTATCTTGGTAGACTGGAGGAATGGTCAAGAGTGTGGCAACTACAATTTAATGCCAAACCACACTGGAAACTACTGAGGAGCAAATAGATCAAGGACTCACTATTTCATGTGACTTAAATGTAGCCAAGCAGAAGCAAATTAACAAAGCAATGTGAATGGCAAGTCAGATGTTTGGTTGCAAATTCACTGATTTTCTATTACGCACCCATGTAGAGCATTGAAAGTTATTGAGTATACACAGTTAAAATACTATTTTGTAACTTTGCGTTTAGTGATTTGAGACCAGATTCAGAATTAAGTATGCCTTACCCACGTAACAAGCCCTCAGCGGAGGCAGAGTTAAGACGGTGCGATCCCATATTCTGTACGTGCCAGGATAGATCTCTTCGCTCGCACGTACGTCACTTCCCAACTCTGGACCTGAACTTAACTTCTTTTTAAGGATCGTGTGCAATGGCTAAACTAAGCCCTTACTGTGCGAGGCTCAGCAAGCATGCACACTGTACACATGGCGAGTTGTCGCAGTCCGAGACTTACTGTGCGCAATCTAGAATAATTCCTAGTGCGTTCTGATGCATAACGGATATGTGCATGCACAAGCAGGGTGCAAGGCGTACTTACACATCCTAAAGGCATTAATAATTCTGGATCCAGTGCTCAATTATTATTTATTTAAATTAATGTAAAAATCCTGCCTTAAGCACATTTAAGCCGTGGGTACAAGAATAAAGTCCTTCATGCTGATACCTCATTAAACAGTATACATTAAGAAATGTAAAACTTGTAAGGCTTGCTAATTAAAATAAAGTATGACATTTAATTATGTAATTTGCTAACTAATCCATACTCATCACAAATTTTTTGAGGAGAGGACCACTGAATAGATTATGTTGTGACAACACAATGAGTAATAACAACTTTGTAGGGAGAAGATATTGAAAGTCACCATTTTCCAGTATATGAACTCATGAAGTGTTTGCTAGGTTCCTATAATCTTTCTGCAGCATATCATACAACAAAGGGCCTGTCAGCATCTATTGACCTGCTTTATTAAACAAACAGTTGAGTCAGGTTGCTATTCACAATTCCTATGCTCCTTATCCTGTATACGTTACAAATGAGTTAGGACAAGATCTGGTATACCTCAAAAAATAGTTTAAGTATCACTGTTGAGAAAGTCAGTTGTTTTTTCCCCATGACACTAAACAGAACTGCTTCCAACCATGCTGAAAATGATGCTAAAGCCATAATCGAAACGTTAACATCAACCCTGATGCTGGTAAGAAAGTCAAGGCAAAACAACTTTTTGTGACATTAGACCATTATATAATCTGGGTGATCTAACCAATTTTCTTTGAACAGTCACCTAGAATTGTTTCACATCACTCGGACAAGGTGAATATATTTCACAATCAGATCAATCCCCAGTATTCTCATCATGTCTCCAGACCCTCCCCCCTTTCAGGATCTCAATCATGATCTTCAGTCCCCCCCAGGATCCCTATCATGTCTTCCCAGCCCCCCCAGTATCCCCATCATGTTCTTCCAGACCACCAGTATCCCCATCAGGCACCTCCAGCTCCCTAGTATTCCCATCATTTCTCCAGCCCCCCTCCCAGTACTTTCATCATATCTCCATCCCTCCCAGCACTCTCATCATGTGTCTCCAGTACTCCCATCAAGTGCCAAAAGCCTCCCCCCCAGGCAGTATTCCCATTATGTGCCCCCCCAAGTCTTACTTACCTTACCTGTGTTCTCCTCCTCCGGGGTGCTCTCTCTCTTCCAGGAAGTTCTTGCATGAGCGTCTGTGTCAGTTACATAGAGCAGCTGAAATCACCGCTCTGTGTAACTGCTGCCACAGGCTTATACAGAAACTTCCTGAATGAGCCTGCCGGTCTTCATAGCGGGGGATGACTGGCCTGGCACCGCATGCCCCTCGCCCCCCCCTTCCGACGCCGGAGGCTACTTGATGCCAGTTGGGGAGTTATCTTTTATATATTATTAATATTAATTGTTTATTCTGTATAGTTTATGTAAGTTTATTGTCATTAAATCTTTGATCTTAGACCAGTGTTTTAGTTTTCAGTCCTTGCAAGTTCATAGTATTACAATTAGCAGTTTTTCATCTTTGTCTTGGTTTTCTGTCAATCGGGAGGAGGTCTCTGTTTAGCAAGTGGCTTTTTGTATACTTTGAAACGTGCCATCATATTACGAAGCACTTAACAATTTTAACAATCATTACTAAAAGACTGGGTGGTAAAGGACAGACTAGGTACTCTTTCTCATGGTCAAATAAAGCTCCATAGAAATTACTTTTCCAAATGAACCGAAAAAAAGGTAACTTAGTTGCCAGGTAAATATACAATGTAACAGTATTAATTATCCTGACACCCTCATTGTCTAGTATAAGAATTGAATCAACCAGTCTGCGAATCCATGTAATTAATTTAACTGCATTTTGAAAAGTAATAATTAAAAAATGTAGGATTGGAGATTTTATATTTTCATTAAGGGCTATTTCCAACAGGACAAAATTCAGTGTCACAAAGCAGATATCATCTCCCATTGACAATTAGCTCAATGTACCTTGATGACTGCAGTTTCACCAAATTTTAGACCACTAAAGCACTTTTAGGATATAGTAAAACAAGAGGTGTTCATGTGTATCCTAACCGATTTGTGTGTGCATCTATTGCCTCCATAGTCCTTTGTTAAATACTATGTCCCTTAGCCACAGGTGGCATTGCCGGGCAGCACCCCCCCCTTTGGCTGGCGCCCCTGGCAGGTGCCATCCTGGCCAAGGGGTGGATACGCCTCTGCCTGCAGCATGACCCTAAACCCCTCTAAAATGGCTGTCATCTGAAACAGAGATATCCAAAAAGGACCTTTTGGCTGTCTATACTTCGCAATGACAGCCACATGTGTCGACACCCACCTTTTAAACAGTGGTTCTAAAGGGAAAAAAGGGAATCACTGAACATGGCAACTGAATAGATCATTGAACAACTATATTTAAAAAAAAAAAAACCGATACCTAGAACTTTATCGGGTGCTATGGGCAACATCTCCAACTTTAATCTTTAGAAGTTTCTTTCAAATTAATTATACACATAAAAATAAAATCTAAGAGAATTCTATGATGCCTCTCAAATGTATACCTTTTTGTATCTCTTTATATCTAGTGTTGCCTTTTACATTTCAAAATTTAATGTTTTATGCAAAGAGTTAAAATGTGTATGCACCCCTATCAAGGCAGACCATTGGAACCAAAGCTACATTAAAAACAAATCAAATTGCAAACTCATATACACCACAGAAAGTAAGGAAAATATGATAATACAGACAGCAATTGTCTAAGGCATTCAAGATGCATAGTTATTCAAATCTTTGAGAGACAGAAAATAGAAAAGGAAAGACAATAAAAGATTTATTTCCACACAAAAAATGTTCTGATGGAATAACTACTATGAGGAGCAGTGGGGAATTCTAATTTAGTTTTTTTTTCTTCTAGGTGTGATGCAACAATTAACTGGTCACTGGTGCTTTGCAGGAAAAGGACATAACCTGTGTTTGAAAGAAATGGACATAAATGATGCAATTTATGTTGGTCTTTCTATACACATGGTGCGGTCAAGCAGTAAATTGTGTTTTAACGCCGTCTGATGGGGATGCTGGGATTTTCTTTCATTATTTTGGACAAATAATGATTGAAAAGTGGGCTGAGACAGTGGTTTTATTTTCAAATAAGGCAGCCTTATGGAGGCAAGAGTGACCCCAAATCCGCACATTGAAGGTTAGTGCTAATGTAGAGCACTTCCATCTTGCATACGGACTAATATACCTCTGCCCATACGGAACCTTGGGCCTGATCCAGAGGTACGATCTGCGCATGCGCCGGGCAGATGTTGCCCGGCGTTGCTACAGCAACGCCCGATCCTGAATCGGGCGTCCGTAGCAGCGCTGTATGGACGCTGGAGGGGACGGCCCCCAGCGTCCCTACGTTCAGGTTAGTGTAGGTGGAGGGGGGAGCTAGTTTAAGTTAGTTAAGGGAGTTAGTTTAAGAGTGGGTAGGCGAGGCGGCCATACGCTCCTGTGTGAGCGTATGGCCCCTTCCTTACGCTGGCTGAAGTTACGCTGGCTGAAGTTAGGGTAGCCATTAGCCGGCATAAGGAAGGGGCCATATGCCCGCACAGGGGGAGTGTCGGGGGAAAGTGAACGCTGATACGCTGTGCTTTAGTAAGCACAGCGCATCGGCGTAGGTCTGGATCAGGCCCTTTATCACTAATGGCATGTGCTGACAATAAAGCAAATCATTTCTAAGAAATAGAGGAAAGGGAATACCGGAGGACATTGCAGCAACTCAATCCGAGGCAACGACACCGAACTACTGTAACCTTGCAACCAGGCATTTCATTAGGCCCTTCTACACCAGGTATAGTATAGCAGGTATAGTACCTTATAGCAATGGCTCTCTCATCTATTATATAGCCAAATATTGGACTTTGTGTCTGGGGCAAGACAGGTGTGGTAGACCAGGCAAGTGTGGTAGACCGTAGATTACCAGTGGACTGCACGCTAAAGTAGTACCAAATATGTCAGTGTCTACTAATTAATGTCTTATGAGGGATGTGCCCCTTTCAGGTACCTGCAAACCTGTACATTAATTTGTATATATCTACTTATTTGGTCAAAATGCTGTCCAATTTGGGTCACTATAACTGAAAAAGGTATTTATTTTTCTTGAGTACATTACAATAATTGCAGTAACGTTTAAGTACATTTCAACAAAGATATGCTATATTTTTACATTTTTAATTATTTAAAATACTGGCTCACCCCCTAGGAGTCCCTGCTAAATCTATTTATTTTGTACAGGTGCTCACTGCGGTATAAAAATATTCCCTGCTGCATGTTAACCTCCGGATTAATTCACTGTAAAAACTGTTGGCAGGTTGCTGGTTACAAATGGGATGCTGGCTGTGAAAAATGAGCCAAGATTTCTCCATGTCTGTGCTAGCAGTTACCACAGAAGATTTCTCAGATTGTTAGAAGAGGTTTCTATATTTCTATATGTCGTTTTGTATATGTGTACAGTTTTCATAGTAACCTACTGT
>WWET01003810.1:11269-23540 GCA_011038615.1 Limnodynastes dumerilii | reverse complement strand
TCTGGCGGGCCGGATTTGGCCCGCGGGCCTTGTGTTTGACACCCCTGTTTTAGGGTATCCAAGCAATGTCATAAAAGGCATAGCTTAAAATTTAACACATCCTTATGGGATATAAATTTGAAGCCAATCCCACCCCCACCCACTTTATGGCTTCATGAGAACCAGTTAAATAATTATCTCCCTCCTTAAGGTCTGAGACAAACTTCATACTACAACTTGGTGAAGCTACATAATGACATGCTGACACTTGGGGTCATATAACCATGGTATTGTGAAACCTGGGATTTATGTACAATGATATTCTAACGCTTGTGATCGCAGGACAATAGAATTCTGATAAATTGGGTCTCAGAACAATAATGTAATGATTGATACCTTGAGGTTTCTGTATACTGGTATACCAACACTTTCAGACCCTCCAACATGACCCATTCCATTAGGTACAATTTAATCCGCTCCTGAGCTTCCAACTATCACTAACCTGGTTTAAATGAATTAACTGATATTTAAAAAACTATTTGCCTCTTCAAGAAAGGTGGTTACCATAGTAACTGACAGTTGAAAACTGAGGAGCAGAGTATTTTGTACCTAATGGAATGGGTCATGTTGGAGGGTATGCACTTTAGGTCTCTGTATAATGTCATGCTGGTACTTGGGGTCTTTATAATGTGTCTTGGGGTGTCAGAAAAATAATACTTGGGGTGCTACTGATTTAAAATAATAAAACTAGAAATTCCAATAAGATTGGTGGATGAATGGTTTATTTAGGAAAAAAAAGATAAAGAAATATAAAACATTTGGAAACAGACTTTTCCACAAGTATAACATTTAAAGATAACTGACATTGTAGGGACCCCTAAAAATATCAAGTGTGAAATCATGAAAAAAAATCAGAAGTGATGTGTCGTATGTCTAATTGTCTGACTCAGAGATGACACAGATGATTCAAACGACCAAAACGTCAAAGATGCAATGGCTGGGTTTTTTTCAAATCAGTGTCTGCACATATGCACCAGTAACCATAGAAACACAGGCTACTTATGCTTAATGACTGTTTAACCTGAAGATACCTAATTAATTTGAGTGCCAGGAACATATAAAGCATTCTTGCTTAGCTTCAGACCACAAAGACCATTAACAGGTTTGAATTTATTCGTACACTTTCTGATTACAGGCAAGTCAGTGTAAAACACACACTGCTTGGCTACAGCAGATACAACATATCCACAGACCTATCTTAGTTGAGCTCACAGATTACAGTGGAGCATGACATGACCTATTGTTCTGCAGATATACATACATTCAATACAGGTGACTGCACACAAAAGGGAAATGATCAGTTCAGAACCACAAGTGAAAAATATATCAATATTGTCTTAAAGGGGATGTAACTGCTACTGCAGCAATTGCTATTTCAACCCTGATACAGCCCACAGATAAGTGTCAGCGGTATCAGTGCCGACGCTTGTTTAATAAAGAATATTTCTATATGGAATGGATCGCCATATCAACATTTTCTATTTCAATAAGGTACCTGTTCAACATGCCTGTAATGTCTGTTAATTTGAGGCTACTAGAAAGATAGGGTAAGGCTTCAGGGAGGGGAATGGTTAGGCTGTTAGGAAGGGAAGGTTAGGCTGCTTGTAGGGGCAGATTTGGGATAGGCTACAGAGAGGGGACAGTTAGGAACAGGCTGCAGTAAATAGAGCTTTAAGGTTAGGTTGCAGGAACAGGAAAGTAAGGGTTAGAATGAAAACTTACCTGACTGCGTTATATAGTGAAGCCGGGTACACACTGGAGTTTATTCTGGGTACACCATCAGTTAGCTCTGACATCTTACCAGTAAGTACAATACAATGATGCTACAGAAGCAGCTTTACATTGTGTGATTTCAATATTGGAACATACAAATTCCGTTTCATGACGTAGTGTATTTGCTATGCACTCCCCTAGGAACTCCCCTCGCTCGTACGTACTTTGGCCGTTTTACATTTGCCGAACCCTGCCTTAACTTTACGCTGCGTAAATACTGAAGTACGTACATGCTACACGTACGTACCTGCCTAAGCACGCCCAGACTGTATGATTTAAATGCCTCACCCCGCCTCCGAAGCATAATTACGGGTGTCATATGCTTGGCATGCACCTTCGTTCATAGTTACGCTGTTGATACGAGACTGGTGCGTATGTTCAGGGTTACGGGGAGCAACATCTGCTGCACGCATTTGCAGTACATACAAAACTGCGTTTTTAGGTCAGCGGCAAGTGTAAAAACACTAGCGTACTTAGTTGTGGATCCATCCCAAATGTCAGGAGAAATCTCCAGCATGTACTGACACACCCGATTTTCAGAGCAACGATTCCCATTCACCTTCCTACACAGGGCCATCTTTGTGGACATTCAAATTGTTGCAGCAGAGTTATGGCAACTGTTTCAGATCCCCTAAAAATAGAGTGTAGCGTGTTTGGGTGGATCGTGATGCAGGCTGGGGCTTCAGATCATATATATATATCATATATATATATATATATATATATAATGCTGCATCATTAAGAAAAAAGTCCAGTGTGTACCCAGCTTTATGGTCACTCACTGGGAATTATAAGTATGCTTATAAGCAGCTGTCATTTGATATTAACTTTTACTTTCCCTGTTATAAACAATCAATGGATCTGAAAAGATAACTTCCATAACCCGCAGACAAAACAACTTGTTCCCAAGGGTAAAGAACTAGTGTGTAGCCCCAGTGACAGAAGGTTTTGTGTAACCTGAGACACAAGCAAATATGGGGTTTCTCTGGAATTGCTATGTCAATCACCCCTAGTGCCAGTTAACTCATAATCTAACAGCATCTGGAGTCAGCTGGGCAAGCAGGCAAGCAAGAGCAAGAGTTATGACTAATAATGAAACTCAGCACAGATGCTTTTTATTCAGTGAACACTAAGCTGTTTCACCCTTGACCTATCTATGACTTATATTCACATTATACAGTTTTATATTTAATAGCTGCCAACTCACTGTTGGGAATGTTTAATCATCCTAAGATCACAGTCTTAAAATAAAATATCTCGCATTTCCAAGCTAAATAACTTGGAGCCATTACTACCCTTTTATATAAAGTAATTGATAAATATTTAAAGTAAATACCACATATTATACATTTTATATGAAACAACCATTTTCACATGATAGTAATGAGTGTATGTTTCTGTTGGTCTTATTTTAAAAGGTATTCTTAGTTTTCAACAATTAACACAGTGACTTCAATACGATTATGGATAAAACTACAATACTATACGTTTCAACATGTTTCATTGTGATTTTCTTAATACAGTTGTTTTTAGACAAGTGATCAAGATATTTCATTTTTGCTTTTTTATAGTTAAATGATTATTTAAACTAACCCGAAACCTCAGCAAAATTTCATACACACAAAATTAGTGGAATAATCAATTGCCCTTAACATATTAGAATTAATAATAAAAAGAAACTTAAAATGCTGTTTTCATGTCTCATAAAGAAATATCCCCTGTGATAACTTTGAGTCATTCACAGATTCCTATAAATACTATAGTATTATTATTCTTTATAACAGTTTTGTATAAGACTGATTTATACAAGTAATTTATGGAGTGTACTTGCAAATGGTAGAATACTTTATGACAGGTGATAAATGGTATATTTCCGTAAAATAATGACCTGTGTCAATGAGCAAGAATGCTGTCATAATTCATTTTGTAAAGAACAACTGCTATAGAATGTGTGTGAAAGGTCAATGGGTATGGCAGAATCACAAATTCAACAGCACACCTGGGAATTCTGCTTGCATAGAAGTCGTGATTTTGCTTACCTTTTTCCTTGCTAATTGGTGATTAACTGAAGAGAGACCTACCCTAGGGTATATCTATAGTTTCCCGCTTAAGTTATTATATTTCAGTGTTTACTTCAAGCCTCTATATAAGTATACTCAATGTAATCAGGATTCTGTATATATATTAAAATACATTTAGTTCCATAGGGTTACTGAGGGATAAAGTATAGCTATCAGTGTGGTGCTGGGACACCTGGTAGGAGTAAATATGTTCCTGAATTTTTCAACAGTAAGGTCCAAATTTACTAAGCTGTTGGTTTTGAAAGAGTGGAGAGTTTGCCCATAGCAACCAATCAGATAGAGTGGAAAGTTTGCCCATTGCAACCAATCAGATTCTAGCTGACATGCTCTAGAATGCAATAGTTAAATAAGATCTAGAATCTGATTGGTTGCCATGGGCAAACTCTCCACTCTTTCAAAACCCACAGCTTATTAAATCTGTACCTTAAAATGTCTATTGCCTTTGCTTTGCAGCATAAGTATAGCTTATTACTATTATAGAATATTATGGCGTAGCCTTTTACTGAAAAGGTCCCTGCGTCAATGCATTACACACAGGAAAAAAGACTCAAATTCTCAGAGTACAGTTCAGATGAAAGCATAAATTCCATATCATCTATTGTGTTGTAGGGTATCATTTCTCTGGAGAAACATGGCAAATATTTCATACACCTCTTCTGATCATTTCAATTGTATTATTATATTTATTGCTAGTTTAATATTTCTTTTTGGAAACTACTACAAAACAAAAGGTCAGAAAACTTATATATATTTATATGATATATTTATGTCTAAGTTTTAACATTATATTTATTCTCATTCTTTCCACCATATCTTTTTCCACTTATCTGTCATTTGTTTGAACTAATTGTGGTGACAATTTTTATATGTGTATGGAGTCACACATGAAAATAGGTGTATTCCATTAAGCTTGTGGTGACATAGTATAACGTATATTACCATAATATAAAAAAAATAGCCCCTTAAAGGTATAGTACAGGGGCTGGGCCAGAGGCAGATTTAGACTTTAATTTTTAGGGGTTTAATGATAAATTTAAACAAATAATTTAGAATGTACTCCTCTTCTTATTCTTCATCCACTATCTTCATCATATTTCATAGAGCTCCTTCTCCCTCTTCACTATATAACCCTCAACCATCTGTTCCCTCTACAGCTCCCATAAAAATCACCCCCCTCTAAATCTGCCCCAGCACACATGGTGACATTGGGCCTGATCCAAAGCTACGCTGTGCCGTACTTCATAAGCACTCCCCCTGTCACAGCGTTCTTACCCACTGTTACGCCGGCTGAAGGCTACTTTAACTTCAGCCGGCGTAACAGTGGGTAATTACGCTGGGAATCTATTGGTAACCCCCTAACCCCGCCCGTCCTTCCTAATTTCCCTCCCTCTCCCCGCCCAGCTTCCGTAACTACAGCGTAGTTACAGAGCTGCCCGCCCCTTCAGATCCACGGCACCCAGAGCCATGGATTACGCCGGGCAACATCTGCCCGGCGCATGCGCAGAACAGCAGAAATGCCGTTCTTACGCATATGGCTGCCGTAAAAACGACGGCGGCCATAGGTCTGGATCTGCACCATTATCACTATTGACACATTGGACCGGATTCACACCTAAGAAGCAGACGCTTCTTAGGTGCGGATCTTTAGTAAATGACCGCATATGTAGTAGGTCATGTACACAATCTATGTACCAGTTAGGTGTGTAGATTGCCTCCGTGTGGTCTTTAAAGACTGCACAGAGTATTTTCAGCAGAAGGAGGCAGCGTAATGCCACCTCAGGGTGTGATTAGGTAGAAGTGGGAGGGATTTAGATTAGCTGGGGGGGCGACAGGGGGGCTGGGAGAGGCAAATAAGATAAAGTAGCCCTATGGCACTCATAAATGCCATAAGGTACCTAAAAATGGGGGCTGGAGAGGGGCAGGACGGATGAGTTAGGTGTGGATCTGTCCCCACCTAACTCACTTGGATCTGTGAATACAGTGCATTATCACTGTCAAGGGCATACATGGTAACATTATCACTGTCAGGGGCATACAGAGTGACAGTATCACTGTCAGGGGCACACATAATAACATGATCACTGTCAGGGGCACACATAATAACATTATCATTGTCAGTGGCTTAAATAGTAACATTATCACTGTCAGGGGCACACAGGGTGACATAATCACTGTCAGGGGCACACAGGGTGACTATCACTGTCAGGGGCACACATAATAACATTATCACAGTCAGGGGCACACATAATAACATTATCACTGTCAGAGGCACATATTATCACTGTCAGGGGAACACACAGGGTGACATTATCACTGTCAGGGGCACACACAGGGTGACATTATCACTGTCAGGGGTACACACAGGGTGACATTATCACTGTCAGGGGAACACACAGGGTGACATTATCACTGTCAGGGGCACACACAGGGTGATATTATCACTGTCAGGGGTACACACAGGGTGATATTATCACTGTCAGGGGCACACACAGGGTGACATTATCACTGTCAGGGGCACAAAAGGTAATATTATCACAGTCAGGTGCACACACATGAAGACATTATCACTGTCGAATACACACAGAAGGTGACGTTATCACTGTCAGATGCACACACATGGTGACAGTATCACTGTCATGCACACACACACACACACACACACACACACACGGTAACATTATCACTGTCTGTAGCATACAAGGTGTTTCGTTCCAGTCAGTAGCACAAAATGACACTCATGGCTATAACACACTATATTAAACACCCCTGCTGTCACACACATGGTGACTCCCTGGATGTCAGTCACTCCCTGGAGACTGTGGACTGACTCTCCCCCCCCCTCCCCCCATGAGACCCAGGGTGGTCTCTCCCATGCGTCGCATACAACTGGTCACCTACAGTAGCAACTTGGGCGTGCATTCAGTTTTGGACTGCAGCAGCTGAGGCAGGGAGTGGGACAACTGGCCAGGACCTATCTGTGGGAGGGGGGGAGTCGATCGCCTCCTTCTAAATCTGCCCTGGGCTAGGACATGATGATGCAACCAGTCGTCACCAACTGCTGCAGGATGACACCCCTTGTTCCCGGCTCCCTTCAGATAAGCCAATTAAATGTGTGACTATAGAAATATATTACCTCTAATGTTAGAGATCTTTTGAAAAAGTGAACTGTGTTTAGTATTATATTGTAATTTACTACAATTTACTGTTTTATGCCAACACAAGAAATATACATCATTGTACCAACATATAACAGAATTCATTAAACTCCAATGTAATACCATAAACCTTTGCTGTCAGAAATAATAAGCAATTCTGCACCTTTGCTAGGGGCTTATTTATGCTAAGAATCAGAGCAACTTTGTGTAATGTGCCAGTTGAGTTTTAGCAAGGCTGGCATTGCCACGTATGGGAACAGGATGATGTCAAGCAATTGTCTGAAGAAGCAAACAGACACACATTGTATTATGGATTTCATGTGGATTGACAATGTAGGCTTGCTTTAAGTACCGTATATACTGGAGTATAAGCCGACCCGAATATAAGCCGAGGCACCTAATTTTGACACAAAAACCTGGGAAAACTTATTGACTGGAGTATAAGCCTAGGGTGGGAAATGCTGTGTACAAAACCTCTCCAATGTGTATATATATATATATATATATATATATATATATATCCGAGGGAAAACTTCCCTCGGATTGCATACTGGCCACAATTGATGTGGCTAGTTTATACACTTCTATTCCACACAGGGAAGGGATACAAGCTGTCCAAGAGACTCTCGATCAGAATCCCGATGCTCTACGACCTGATGATGCGCTGTTATTGGAACTACTACGGTTGACCGACAAAAAATGATTTCCTATTCAATGGAAAGTATTTTTTACAACTAAATGGCTGTGCGATGGGGTCCAATGTGGCCCCATCATTCGCTAACATCTACATGGAACAGTATGAGCGCCAATATATCTATCAAGACCCTAGATTTCTGAGGAGCTGTAAATTCTTTACACGCTACATTGACGACATTTGTCTAATATGGCAAGGAACGATCGAGAGTCTAACATCGTTCATATTGGATTTGAACTCACTACCTACCCCCATTAGGTTTACTTGGGAGAGTAGCAGCACAGAAATACACTTTCTGGATGTGCAGATAACCGTCAACGAGGGAACTCTGGTGACCTCAATTTATCATAAAGCCACAGACCGGAATAATTTGCTGCTAGCATCCTCTCATCACCCTCCTGCTCTGATTCGGGGACTACCCTATTCACAATTGCTACGTATTCATCGTATCACAAATGATCCCCTAACTTGGGATGCTCAAATGGACTTCGTTAAGAGGGGATACAACAAACAGTCCCTTACCTCAATGAAAAACAAAATTAAAAATATACCTACAGAATCCTTATTGAGGTCCAAACCACGGGATCCGGGCCAAGAGATGGTGATTCCGTGGGTTCAAACCTACAATCAAACAAGTTCCCACACCAAGAAGATTGCGAAATCCATGTGGCATATAGTCACTAGTGACAATGATTTAAAAATTTTACAACATCCCCGTCTAATGCCTAGTTACCAACGTGGCAACGTGCCAGGAACTTAAAGGACTACCTGGTTCATAATGACATCACGGAACGCCGTATTTTGCATAAAAAAAGGGTTGTTTTGCGTGCCCGAATTGTACGACGTGTCGATACATGAGTACGGGCAAGTTTTTTACTCACCCCCATACCAACAAGAAGTTTTATATCAGACACTATGTAACTTGTATACATTGTATACATGATCACCTGCCCGTGTGGTCTGGTATACATTGGAAAGACGGTCAGGCAATTCCGTGAACGGATGGCACAACATAGATCTGCCATTAGAGCAGCCCTGCAAACAGGAACTTCGGAACAAACAATTGCTCGTCATTTTTCACAGTTACAACATAGCAGGCCACATTGCGTTATCGGATTATCGACCATATACCACCTCCACCTAGAGGTGGAGACAGGGATCTAGCACTTCTACAGTGTGAAACAAGGTGGATCCACAGACTGAACACCATTGCCCCACATGGTCTGAATGAAAATCTGAATCTTACATGCTTCTTGTAAAGGACTATGTGCCGATACTAGCCACAAGTGGACTGGTCTCAGGTGGAATGCATATATGTCTATCTGTATATATAGTGGGGGTATGAGCATTCATGTATTTCCCTACTCTAATGCATATTGTTGTATGTTTTACATTATGGAGTCGGGGCTAAGCCGAGAGTATGTCCCTATGGACATCTTAGTCAATTAACCACGATTTGGATTTCTGTTGGTTGTAAACAGTGACGTTGGATGTTTTTTCAGATGAATATAGTGATCATTATTGATGTCCATTCTAGTACAATAGTGTGGAACATGTATATGAAACTACCAGTTTTTTGGTTCTCCATGCAGTCCTCGTTTATTGCCATTTATCTATAAGAGGTCACTCAGCAAATAGATGCCTATCAGTCCTGTTATATTTGTCTATTTAGTCTTGGGGGTCTGTATTTTTTAGCAACATGCGGCAAGTTGTTTGACCGCATCACTTATTTTGGTGTGTATTCTGTTTTGTTTACAGTGTCTCCATGACAGCGGAGACGCGCCGACATTGACGTCATCACTGGACGCCAAACTTTCGGCTCGCCTGCCGCTGCTGGACACACGTGGGGATTGGCTGCACGGAGAACAGGTAGGTGATAAATATTGTTGGCACGGATTTATTATATGTATTGCACCCTGATGAAAGACCGGATTAAAGGAGGTCTGAAACGTCGGACATAAAACTACCATGTAGCAGTGTTTATTGATTGGTGAAGTCTCCCAGTGCCGCATCTATTGAGAGTATATATTGAATGGAACAGTAACCCATTTATTCTGGACACGGGGGCAAGTAAAACTACATTACCATTTTGTAAGAGAGTGCCTATCTTTTGAACATTTTTATATATATAGTATATATACATACAACTATATGCTCTTCTTTTGTCTTATGAGTTCATTTAGGCATAACTCTGAATATGGCTCTTTACAATCTGAACAATAACAAGCATTTAGGGCCAGATTTACTAAAATCGATTTAGTGCAACTTTTAAAGCGCTGAATTTACTCAAGTAAATGTAAATTCAGGCTAAAGTCTCCAGAGATGAGGGTTCGTGAAACTCGTCATAATATAAATCGCTACAGCGAGTTTCCAAAGGCAGAGCACACAAATCGCTATATTTACTAAACAGCGATTTGTAAAAGCTCTGTAAACTGGCCTCTAACTCCGGCGAGAAAATAGAGGTAAGGGTGAGTGTCGATTTCCTAGAAAGGGCATTATATACACATCGGTGGGCATTGTAAATGTAACAAACCGCCAGCCCGCTCTGAAAAGAACAGGCCAGCGGGGTGATGGGAAATAACTATAACTGTAGTTTTCCATGGCAATGCATGGTTTGTAAGTATCATAAACTTCATTTTCCTGCGATAATGCCCGTTTTCACATGAAAACGGGCATTATCACAGGAAAATGATCTTTATAAATAGACCCCAAATTGATATTATGGGCTGTAACTTTTGCCTTGTTTTATTTGTCTGTAATGAAATGCCCTATGCTGAAATCTAAATACAATAAATTGATAAGACCGTTCCTTTCCTTGGGTCACTTTAGTTGTCCTGCCTTCTTTCATTGCTTTTTTCATAGTCTGTAGAGTTTTTAAAATTTTACTGCAAGTGAGTTAGTCAGAACCATTATTCAAATTTCATTTCGTTTTTGCTGATAATTTGTGTAGCGTTTCCAGGGAAATTATTTTTTTTCCTCCTTATCATTACAACACATAATTAATCACAAGGAATTATCGAGTGGATTAATGATATTGGGCCTGATCCATAACTACGCTTCCCCGCGATTTTACGCGTGGCGGAGACGTAAATTCGCAGATTTGAACCCACTGCGCATGCGCAACATAGAAAATACGCACATTCACGTAGCGTAATTGTGTACGTATGGGTGAATCCCGTATGTCTTATGTGTGGGCGTGCCAAATTTCCGTTACTCCAAAATACGTCTGCAATTTGTGAAGGAGGCGGGGGGTGGTATTTTAAGTGTACAGTATGGGCGTGCTTAGCTGCGTACGTTCACGTAGTCTATACGTCCGTTAGCGGATGTACGCTGTTACGTGTTAAAAAGTTAAGGTAGGGTTTGGGCAGCGTATCTTGACAAAATACGTCCGTGCAAGGGGTGTGCCGTGGGGAGTGTAACGAATTTACGCACACGAAAATACGCTCCGCGAATAAACGTACGGCACACTTAGTTCTGGATCTACCCCATTGTTCTCTTGAAAATCTACATAAGAAAAAAAATTAAATAAAAAATAGAAATAATTAGGTCCAGAAATGCTCTGGTACGATTTTATGATCACATTTTTTATTTATATCGGGAACAAGCTCCAGATATTTTAAGGGAGCCAATCAGCAAGCTGAATGGCTTCTTATTCTTCAAAGCTGCTACTGCATATGTACTATACAGTTCTGACAGCTTTGAAGGTATACTTTCAGGGAGTAGTACAGACAGGGACCAGCCGAAGCCGTGCTGTGTAAAGTGCGGCTTCGGCTGATCCCTGTCTGTACTACAACGTGCAATAACTGCTGCAGGATTATCGGTCCCAGCAGAGGAGGTGTATGGTGCCAATAATGGGACATCGTCCACCTCCTGCTGGGGTTGATAATCGTCCCAGTGTATGGCCAGCTTAGTTCTTAGCTTTTTACACTGTACTTTGCTCTAAAGTGTTGGGTACAATGTCTATATGGTATCTGGTCTCTATCTACATATATATCTACATATCAACCTATCATGCTTGCCCTGTGTATCTGATGCCCTGTGCCTTGACCTGCTGCCTGGACGTCTGTTAATAGCAGCCTTCCCTGGACATTTATTCATCTCGGTAGGGGATTTGTTTATCCCTCAGTCTGCTGTATGATTGTGTTTATGTTTTATATGTATCTCTCGCTGGTTTATAAGGTTTTTTGTCTAGTAAAATATATTGTTTTAGACTTGACCGTCTTCAATATCGTTTTTAATTATTCATTGACCCTTTTTTCTTTTGTCCCTTATTCATTCATCGGGATATGAGATTACTTACCAATGAAGACTTTTTGACGAACATATTTACATTGTGGACCTGCATTTCATCTGTATGCCACTTGTTTTTTTGACATATTTATTTATTTGATTTAGAGTTTCATTATTAGAGTTATCCCGCGCTTTCAACATACCCAATATATTGTTTTTAAAAAATAAATACATGTAAAAAAAAAAAGGAAAATTTACCTCTACTGGAGACTTCACAGTCCTGATAAGAAGACAATGTG
>WWET01003809.1:125609-152675 GCA_011038615.1 Limnodynastes dumerilii | reverse complement strand
CGCATGCGCATGCCGGCTACGGCCGCCGTACTAGCGACGGCGGCCGTAGCTCTGGATCAGGCCCCATGAGAGGCAATGGAAAAGAGATCTTGGACCCCCTCCGGTGGAGGACTCCTGGTTAGATAGGAAAGCTGTTTCAACCTGCTTTATCTCCACACTTATAAAGGAGAACGCTTATAAACTTTACTACAGGTGGTACTATACACCTGACAAACTTATTAGAATGTATCTTGGTGGACCCCTGGCTGCTGGAGAAACTGTGGCCAGAGGGGCACCTTCCTACACATCTGGTGGACGTGTCTTGGGATCTGTGACTTCTGGGATAAGTTTGCTGCTCTTTTATCTAACCTGCTTTCCAGTCCTGCCACAAAGGACCCCTGGGCCTTCTTACTCTGTCACCTTATTGAAGGACTAGACCGTCCCTCTAAGAAGCTAGCTAGCCACATCCTGGCTTCAGCTAGATGTCTAGTAGCTAGGTTTTGGAAACCAACAGATCAGCCCCCACTCCCTGCCCTTTATTCTGCAATATGGCACATGGCCCATATGCATTGTTTTACCCATTACCCATCTATCTGACATTCTTTAGTATGTAATAGTGAAATGAGATCTAGGGCCAGAGTTACTAAGCTGCGGGTTTGGAAAAGTAGAGATGTTGCCCATAGCAACCAATCAGATTCTAGCTGACATTCTCTAGTATGTAATAGGAAAGTGAGAGCTAAAATCTGCTATGCTATGGGCAACATCTTCACTTTTCCAAAACCGCAGCTTAGTAAATTTGGCCCCTAGAGTCCAAGCTTGTGCAACTAGAACAACAGAATATACCTCAACCCTCTTGGTCTCTTAAAAAGGAACTCTGCTCAGTTAGAAGCCAACAACAGAAGCTCTTAGTGTCCCGCACCCACACTAATTTAGTTAAGTACCTAGAGGCATGTCTTTTGAGTCTCTTATGGGACTGAACTCTTTTAAGCCCACAAATAGCCATGGGTGAATGTGGTAGCTTTATACTCAGAATATCTAGCTGACTTGACTTGGACTCTCATAGTATCGCGCCTTTCTGGTTTGTCTCTGCTGTCCTCCACATGGAACTCCCTGAAGGTCCTGAAGTCTCTGAAGGTTGTAAATACTCTCCTGACGCAAAACATTTCTATCTAGGCAATTTGCTAATTACTTTCTGCGTGGAATTCTTTTCCCTAGCACAGTGGGAACAAATATATGATACTTCTTTTGAAATGTCCTAATGCTTGAACCACACTGAGATGCAGATCAAGTTATATGGCTGGTGGCTTATCATATATTTGCTCAAATATGTGTAATGGACATTTTTGCATTTTATTTTACAGATAGACGGTATAGTCTGTTACTGGTTTATGGCAGTGTTGCTGAGGCATTTTCCTTCCTTTGTTTCTGTGGCTAGCAGATTACCCCCTGCCTTTCATGCACCTGTTTGCATTTATCTATAAATTGATTGAGCAACTTCCATTTTGTGTTTGTACAAGTTATTAAATAGATTGTACCTCACCCTGGCCAAGTTGCACAAAATGTGTCCTAACCCCTCGGAATTTTGTTGGAATTGTAATATTGTATGGGATATCTTTCACGCATGTTGGGGCTGCCCTCATATTCGGCCTTTGTGGAGGCAAGCTTTTGAGTATGTTAATTAGATGTACTGGATTAAACTATTCCTGGTTCCCGAACTGGTTCTGTTACATCTCTACCCTCTTTCCGTTCCCAAGCATGCCTGTATTTGCTTGGCCACATTGTTATTGCAACCTGGGCTGCTCTAACCCAGCAGTGAAGGAATCCTGCACCCCCACCTCTTTCAGGTGTTATTAAAAAGCCAATTTCATTTTATTATGGAAACACAATATGTTCCTAATTCTATCACCACCTCCTCCTCCCATTATCAAGTAGTTGCCTAGGCACGAATTTGTCACGGATGGTGGAGGGGCCGAGGTTGCTTGCTGATATTTAAATTCGTAGCCCCTTTCTTTTTGTGAACCTGCTCAGGTTTGATTTTGTTGTCTTGTTTGGTGTTTTGTAAATGCATAGAATGTTTACAGTATATGACTTGAATGTTGAATTGGTTAATTATGTTGTATTTCCTCCCTCTTTTATTTCTGTGCTCCTTTTTGGAAAACTTTAAATAAAAAAATATTGATTGTATGAAATAGAAGAATTTGATGATGAAGAGATAGTATTTAAAAAATATCCAAAGTCTGTTATATTATTTGTTTCATGGATATGTCATAAACCCTCCTTTTTTCGCCCCTACAGAGCAGTTAAGTTGACCATGGTAACCAATATAACTGTGCATTCAATGAAGACAAGTTGGTCCATGCCACACACTATACAATTATCGAATGAATGTCTGATTATAGTATGGTGTTGGCCAGCTTCTGGCAGTGTGAATATAGTTAGTGTTGTTTGTTTTCTCATTATATGGGATTACCTTATTTCCTAGTAGGAGTTGGAAGGACCTGTTGTTGCCCCATATTAGAGATTCTTAACAATGGCACTCTGGGCTGTTACAGACTAGCAGCAGTGGTTGTTTTAAAAACTTGCATGCATAACAAAATGTCAGTATGATAATCACTGGGTATAAAATGGGGTCAGTGTGTGTTTACACACCCAAAACACTTTCACATCACCACCCAATTCCCGGTATTTTCACAAAAACCTGGGTCTCTGCAAAATCCCGGGTATTTGGTGGTGATGTGAAAGGGGTACTTCCGGTCGACCCGGGAACAAAAGAAGGGTCCTACCCGGTAAGGGTGGTGATGTGAAAGGTCCAGGGTTGTTTTGCAACCCGGGTTTTTCACATTGCCTCCCGATTGGTGAGATTTGTCTACTGTTGCTATGTTTGTAGCGTCGGATCTCACAAAAAAACATTTGCAAAGTATAGGACATGCTGATGCTTATAGTGCTACAATCATCAGCATGCCAGGGCATGCTAGTGCTGAGAGAACCACAAGTGCCAGCATGCCCTGTCATCCTGTGCATCATAAATAAAGCAGATGAAATCTTAAAAGGTTTTTCCCTTTTTTTAATCAATACTTCAAATGTCAAAATCAATGTTGCCATTTCTGCATTAATTTCAAGTCCATTAAAACAATTACATTCACTGTAAAAGCACATGTGAAACAGCCAATAAGACCTCATTTCTACTATGATTGACAGTTGCTACAGGGCAGACCCAGGAAATTCATTCATAATGTGAAAGGGTCTGACCCGGGAATTTCCCGGGTTTTGGGTGTTTAAAAAGGTGTCTTTTTTTTTTGACCCGGCATTTCTTTCCCAGAAAAACCCGGGTCTAAAATCCCAGGGTTTTCAGAGTTGGCGATGTGAAAGCAGCACAAGTGTGTGTATCAGGAGGAAAGAAGCTCAGAGTTACTGCTTCTGCATTCAGGATCTGCTTACATGAAAATAAACTGTCCCTAATAAGCCAAAGCATACTAGCTTTGAACAACTATGCGGATGCATTTTTAAGATACTACTTTGTTGTTGTACTCTCGTAGATCCTAGCAGGTAGTGCCTGTGGTATTGACTCATCCAATGACTATATGGAAAGTTTCCGGGCGTTTGGAACAGATGGCGGCCTGTTTTTTGCCTTTTGTACATGCACACACATTCGTGTTACCCAATCATAGTGTACTGTGACCTTTCCAAACTTACTGGGAATTACATTTTTTGACAACTTACGGTGATGCGGATACTGTGTGGCGCCTTATAAATAAACGGTAATAATAATAACTTTAGTCAAGGAAGTCAGGTTACCACCACTAGTGGGCATACCTTGACATTACTATGTATAGTATAAACATGACTTAGCTCTGCATACCACTCTAGACTTCCAAACTGCTGCATTTTACATTCAGATATGTCAAGAAACTTAACACCTCAATCTGCTAGACAATCCCCTCACATGGTTAGACTTCTGTTATCCCTTGCCTATCCTTCAGACTTTCAGGTCTGCATACAGTATGCAGTGTCAGTGATATCACTAGTGTTAATGTCAACCTGTGCAGTAACTCATGGTGTCACCTCCATGGACCCCCTTCCATACAACACCTTAGTAATATTTTTTTGTTCTGCTGCTTGTAAATCATAATTCCAGTTATTCAATATAAAGGCAATAGCAATGACAAAGTAGCAAAATAAAAATGACACCTTTAAATTACAACGCACAGCCTAAATGTATTTATATTTACAGTTAAAGTGAAATAGTCACCCCCTGCCATCACTGCAGACACCTTGTATGTCACAGCCATCCTATTCCTATCCTATGTCTCCAGACCCCTACCATGTTTCACATCATCCTATAAGCCCACTTGCATGTCTCAAGCCATCCAATAAGTCCTCTTATATGTCTCCAGCCATCATTGCAGCCTCCTTGTATGTCTCAACCATCATTGCACCTCACCCCCTTGTATAATTCTTGCTTACGTTAATTCACTTAACTTGGCTCTTCTGGCATCCAGATACCTTAATATCTTGTTCTTCTTGTTCTGCTTTACCCCTGATGAGCCAGCCAGACATGATCTCTGTGGCATGGCCACATGCCTCCAACTTTTAATAGAGCAACTGTGCCATGCAGCTGCACTGCTTAAATAGTTTTTATTTATTATTTACATAACAATCCACCAATTGGGGTGAGAGAGTGGAGTGTCTCTGTCTCTCCCACTGGTGTGGGTCCCCGCACAGCATGGCCATATTCCGATAGGGCGATTCTCTCCCAGCCAGTTTCGAACTGGCTGGGATATCGATTGCTTATGCCTCGATGAGGCATAGCAATCGATCCCCAGAGCACTGAACACGGTGCTCCTAAAAGGTAAGCCCAACCTACCCCAAACCTTCCCCTAATTCTAACCCTCACCTTCTATTACCCTAACCCTCCCTTCCCCATAGCCTGACCCTTGTACTCCCTTGTCTATAGCCTGACCCTTGTACTCCCTTGTCTATAGCCTGACCCTAGCGCTAACTCTTCCTTCCTAAGAGCCTAGCCCTAACCCCCCTCCAACACTAATAGTCCCTAGAGAGGTTACTCACCTCTCCGAAGCTGTCAGCGGCAGGTTCAGCTGGTCTCTTCGAAAATGAATGGGATAGTATGCCGATCGGCACACTCACCCATTCATAAAAAAAAAATTCTAAAAAGGCTCCCTATTCGAAATAGAGACAGCCAAAAGGAACTTTTGACTTTCTCTATATGTGAATACATTGTAATAGCAAGTTACACCCAATTGCAAGCACAAGCTGGCACCTCTGTCAAAAGTGTCAACACTAAAGTGAACAAATTTTATCCAAAAATGGTAAGGATCCAGTCTGATGCTATTATCAGAGAACTGAAGAATATTTTATCTGTAATGTTCTTTCTTAAGTTCTTTTGTCATCAAAATTATTAGTTAATTACTTGTAACCTGCTAACTTGGAAATCAATAATAATTTGTATATTAAAAAAATATGTTTGACACAGATTTCTTCATTGGACACCGATTTCATTTGTACCAAGTAAGGTTGGTCTCAATTGGAACTTCCTACGGGTCCTCTAAGCCCTTATGAAGAACTTTCACTTGGATTTTGTGTTATTTGAGCATTGAGGTTTGAGTTATTTGAAGACGTGGTATATTGGAGAGTTAGCTTTGTTATCACCAGGAGGATAACCGTACGGGACTAAGAATTATAGAAGACTTTGTGTAGGATATGCTTAAACTATCTAGGAGTATAAGAAATGTATTGTGCAGCGCTTTGGTGGTCACTACATCTATTTCTATTAGTCTGTTAACAACCTGTCTGCAAGTCATAGGGATGTATTGGTCATCCATCACGATATTTTTTTAGGGCAAGATGGCATACGAGGCAACTTCAGTAGGAATTGTTATTGCAAGGATATTGCAACCTAATTTAGGTGGTTGGAATATAAAAGAAATCTTTAAATATCTAACAATTAGAAAAAACGCTAGAGGACACTCCCCATCCCGGTCACCACCCCTAAACATCTAGTAAAATGAGTAAGCGACCAGTAAAACATATTTTACTGCATATATTGCTCCAGGATGGATCTGGATCCAGAAATCTGTCCTGGTAATGCCGCATTCACACATGTGCTGCTTACCAGAAAGGGGAGTTTTCCAAACCTAGAGTCTGATCTAGACTTATGCTGCATGCTGCAAGCTGCATCTAGACATGCTGCATGCGGAAATCTGGCTGTGGGAATGCACTGCGCATGTGCGCGGCAGATTTTACACATTGTAGCTCTGATTTCACGTAACTTGTAGATTAGATACATTTTCCATCTTTGAAAATTATAATAAAAAATTACCCTATATTGACTGTTAAATCTTTGAGATCCATATTTCAATAAATAAGTGTCCATACTATATACCATAAATATATGTGAAATATTTTATATGTAATGTAAAGTTACTTTGCCATTTGAAAAATATTACTTGTAACCTGCTAACTTGGAAATCAGTAGTTTATATATTAAAAAAATTAGTTTGACACAGATATTTCTTTACAAACTCTACCTGTTCAAAAAACTGCACAAATGTTTATTTTTTATTTTATTTTTCAGTTTACACTTCATCAACACATGAACATTTAACACTTGGAGCTCATAGACAAAATGTAGAAATTGTGCTTTAAATAAAAGTATTTAACACTTTGTACAAAGTACAACTCCCATTAACTGCTGCCGGTACAACCTTCATTGATAATTTAGCTGAGTGACTTGGGCAGTGGACATCATATAGCATTTTACCAAGTGCAAGAGGTAGGATTTTAAGAGGTATAAATTTGAGATTCTCATTACATGAGCCTCCTCTCCTCTTTTCCACTTACATAATCGCTTAACAGAGTTTATTCAATCAACTGATGGTAAATATATACAGTGATACACTGCATCTGGCAGCAGGGAAGGAGTGTGCTTGTGCAGTTTAATAATACAGAAAATTCCTGGGTCATACTGTAAAAATACAGTAAGGCAAAGTGGATAGTGTCTAGGTTCATAACAATAGCTATTCATGTTATGGATGTGTAGCATGCTCTAAGGAAGCTGACATAAGGAAGGTTAATGTGTTAACAAAATCATTTGGGTAGGACTTTCACCTTATCCCCTTTCTTTCCTTAATAATATTTTGCCTTGTCTCTATGCACTTCTACCTAACATTACTGTACTATTTGTAGCCATTGGTTGTGCAATTATGATAGAACATTGATTCTCTAATGATTAGCAGAGGTAGTATTATGACAAGTAGAGACAAAGGCAGCAGTAAAGATGTCCATTGGAATGTCAAGTCAGGTTTTCCTGCCCAAAAAGTAAATGATAAAATAGCTTCAGCACCCTGTTCTTTTACTCCTGGTAAGGTCTGGTTCCAGAGGCCGTTGAGGTCACCTTATCCGGAAAAAACCACTTCTCCCACTCCACATCTTCACCGTGAGGTCACTGCAATGTCAGAGGTCATGAAAGCTTGCTCATTTCCATTGTTTATTTAGGCGATGTTAATATAGACAGACTGAGCTATCTCACTTGTCAACACTCTCTTTAAATATAAGTGAGTGTCCCATACCTTAAATGAAGGGGGTGGAAGGGCGTTGGTAATAAAGGGGGCAATTGGAGAAAGGATGGTTAGGTGAGAGATGGAGGACAGGTTACGGAAGGCTAGTAGCACGACCCTTGATTGCCAGAACACGTCGTGGGAGACATGGAGTAAGACCAGGAACATAGACCCAAAGCTTGACCCGGCAGTCACTGAGAGAGAGAGGGGGAATACAGATAGAAGAGGATAGACCGAAAGTTGGATAGGAACAATAGAGGGAACAACAGTGAACAGGAAAGAAAAGGAAAAGATAAGGCACAGAAACGGAAAAAGGTCAGTGTAAAGAAAAGCACATTAATGATAATGAGTGAGAAAAAGGATATAGAGACATCACTGGAGATGGTAAGTATACAATTAAAGACATAAAATCCACACAGACTAAAGAAATTGATAGACTGCAAAAGAGGTATTGTTGTGAAAAGTATTAATGGTATAGTCTCCCAATGCTCTCACTAAAATCTTAGACGTTTCATTCAATGTCTTTTTAACTCACCTGGATGCTGTAAAGACATGACGACTGTTAGAACAGATGGCATTGATAGGACTCTCATGACCTTTAACTTCTCCAATAGGTGTGAAGCTTTCCATGTTCCAAACCTTAAGAGTACCGCCACGGCAGCCACTGAGCATCATAGGACGTCCCGACACGAAGCCCAAAGCACAAACCCAATCTCTATGTGCATTAGGGACTTGCTGTATGTATATATATATATATAAAAAAAAAAAAACAAAACAAAACATTATCAGGACTGTGTACGATTAGAAATAATATCAAATAATCGGTCAAATAATTATTAGAATTCATAGTTTTTAAAACTAAAATACGTTTCATGGCTATTAATGGCTTCTTTAGGCAAAGAGTAATATAGGTATTGATACCAACTTTTCCGGTTAATCAAAGATGGCAGAGAAGGGGATTTAACCACTAAAACTGGCAAAAGGCCTGCAATATTGAACCGGATACAGTTTGGCTTATGGTGTTAGAAGAGCACCCTAGATCTTTAATACCATCTTTGACCTATCACCATCACTCCTTTTTGTTTTGTGCTGATGTATATTTATTTTATTATTTATTTACCTGTATAAGCTCATGTCGTTGTAGATCCCACTTCTTGATACCATTGTCTCTGGAACCACTGCATAAGATACCATCCTGGACAGCCAAACATTCTATACCATCATAATGGGGAGGCTCCAGGTTATAGGTTGGAGGAATGCTTCCTCCCCATCCAGAGGGCAATTCAAACATCTAAAATAAGAATTACAATAAGAAAGAAAATTTGTATTCTTGGTAACAAAAGAACAGAGTAAAAATGTAACTAGCATTCTATACATAGGGCATGTTGTAAAAAACATAAAAATAAATATAATAATAGATTTATTAAGCAATCATTGTAAAAGAGTAGAAATATTAGTCATGTAAATGCATAGAAATCAAAGGAACCTATCCTTTTCGGGGTTTTATACAGTATTATTCATATTAATATATATTAACTGAATTAATGCAGTTAAAATACAATTTTTTCCAAATGCCACGTCCTAAATGATGACGCAAAAAGTAATTGGAAAATGAATAATTAACTCATAGCTTTTCAATAAGACAGTTTTATAGCCATTGACAAGCATTTGTATAAGAATTTAAATGTAATTGGAAAGAAACACAGCCACCTTCACATAATGATCTTTGGATCCAGTAATAACTAGGTCTCGCCCACTTGCTGTTTTGCTGACCGTCAAGCACATGACGGGAGCCATGTGACCTGTTAGTTTCCCAACGAGCTGCAACCTGCAGTGATGTGAAAAGAAGGAATACATGAATATTGTCGCCTTAAACTATACTGCCATATTAACATTAATAATACTCTCATAACAGCAACATTATGCAATCACACCTACAGAGGTTCAAACACAAATATGCACGCTATACATTGCTTGGTGACTTGCTATTATCACTGACTAATGGAAATTACCTTTGCTGTCCAATTCCAAAGGCAAGTTCAGCTGCAATAAGGTTCCTTATTTTGAAGATGAGTTATCTATTGGTTATAATATATAATCATAACACAACTATATATATTCAAATAACAACCTCCACATTATACTAGATAAATAGTGTATGTTTCTAATATTTTAACTAGGTAAGCACTAGTGAGACTAGTTTTAGGAAACAGTTTAAAGTATCATATTGCTTAAAATCTACTTACTGCACACAAACCCACCTGCTCAGTTCCCAGGCTCTTACAGCATTTCCAGCAGCTACATACATGATTGATCCCTCAGGATTAAGCGCAATCTGGTTTATTTGCAGTTCCCCCTGACTGCTCACAGAGCGCAGGCCAAGTCCCGAGCAAGGGTCTCCAGACACCACCTGACCTGAAGACCTGGTACAGAACAA
The DNA here is from genome assembly GCA_011038615.1 of Limnodynastes dumerilii. Taxonomy (NCBI): domain Eukaryota; kingdom Metazoa; phylum Chordata; class Amphibia; order Anura; family Limnodynastidae; genus Limnodynastes; species Limnodynastes dumerilii. The sequence goes on along the minus strand of WWET01003809.1, from coordinate 142,685 downwards.
ACATACAATAAGAATGTAGTTTATGTTAATCTGTCATTTAAAGTTCAGTGAAGTTTCATAGAACATAATTTTACCAAACTCACATTAGTGTTCGTACACAGCGAGCGGAGTCACGAATATCCCAGACCCGAACGCATGAAGCAGATGCAGTGAGTACCAAACCAGAATTAGCGCAATGTTTCAAAGATACCACATTGTGAGGATGGCCCCGGAGAGAGCCAATCTCCTGACCTGTGACCAGGTTCCACAGTTTGCAGGTACGATCTATGGAGACCGTAAAAGAGAAAGAAGAAAAATGTGAAGAATTGCAAAGTCTAAGGAAATACTCATATAATCCTCAGAATGGGCACATTTTAAGATAGTTGGAACTATTGGACCCCATATACCATAATTGTAGAGTCCCACATGCAAATCCAGACCACAGCTGGTAAATACACTGCAGTGCAGCAGATGGGACATAGCTAACATCTGCTGCTTACATTTTGGCTTCTGATTTCAATTTGAAGCCTGGCCCGTGGTTTCTGGAGTCCAGCACTGTCCTGCCATTCAGCGTTGACACTCCGAAACCTATTTACTTATTCTAGATAGCTCAGAAACACAACACTCCCACTGCTAAAGGAGTTAGAGACTTATTTATGAATTCTCAAAATTGGTGGCTTTTGTACCGAGTCAAATGTAAAACCCAGCATCAAATAAAATATGGTTGGGGTTAACTTCAGTGAACCTTTCATATACTATGTTAATATAATGTGTTTTTGTACCACAGCCAACAATATGTACTGCCTGTCAATGCTTCTGTATTTGTTCTCTCATTATTTTATGCTTTAATAAAAAAATAAAATGAAGGTTTTGGTATTCGCAGTTACATCTCTCTCTCTGATTTCATCTGGGGATCACTGGACCATGAGGTTGCTAGTAGGCCAGGAAGTATAAACTGAGGAACAGCAGGGCTTGCATGTCAGATATACACATGAATTGTCTAATTAACCTTTAAGTTTCAACTTCCAACAAGGCTTCCAGCAACCTCATGCTCCAATGCATTGCGAGTCCCCGCTGCGAAGGTTCGCATTGGAATTAGGGACAGCCAAAAGCTGTTTTTCGGCTGTCCCTATTTCAAATGCAAGCCATCTGAGAATTTTATTATGAAAGGTGAAAATGTGATTCGCATACTCACCTATTAATTTTCATAAGCGCCGCTGCCGGGGATTTAGGATTAGGTTGCGGGAGGGACTTATGGTTAGGCTGTGGGGGTGGGACTTAGGGTTTGGGTTAAGGAGCAGGTTGGGGAAAACTCACCTCTCGGAGCACAGTGTTTGGTGCTCCGGGGATGGATTGCTGTGCCTCATTGAGGCATAAGCAATCAATAACCTAGCCAGTTCAGAACTGGCTGAGAGCGAATAGCCCTTTCGAAATAGGACAGATGTTTCTAATGTGGGGTGTAGCCCAGTAATGATGGTGCTGGACTAGGATTTATCTACAATTAAGCTTCTGGTATTTCTGTCTCGTGACTTATTGCTAACCCACTGCAATGTGAATTATTTGTACAGTTCCTGAAACTAGTTTGTTCAAGTTAATAACTGAAACATAAATTAGGAAACAATTCAAATAACAAAACTTTAAATTAGTAAATGTTTCAATGATTTTGCCAAGTCAAACAATATGCTAGCCCCAGAAGGCACATTAGTTTACACATAAAGTGTACTATCAAAATCAATACTAAATAAAAATAACTCAATTTTCACCTTTTGAGCCAGTAAATAACAGTTCTTCTGTAGCATCTACACAGAGGACAGGCTTTGTATGTCCCTCTGCTACAGCGACACATTGCAGTGGGGCTGTTCTGGCACCCTTTAGTCCTCCTACGGGACTAATCAAACCCCTGTGAAGCAGAAAATACAAATTAAATTCTCATTTAAGCAACAAAGTCCAAACTAACCATTGAGGCTTTTTTTTTTTGGAAGGAGGGGGATTAATTAGGACCATTGTGTGATTATTCATTTACTAATGAAAAAAATGATAAACGCAGAACCAGCACTTACCTAACCATGGAGTGGTTCTAATTAGCGACTCAGGCATCTGACCAGTGTACCAATGGCTTGACATAATGCTTTAGTCCCAACTGCTAGCTGCAGAGCAGGGTTTCTAATATGCCAAGGAGGCAAGATGCCAAACAAGACCCCTGAGAACTATAGAAGTGACAGCAAGGAATACCAATCCTCTTAAACTTATTTTAGCTTGGAAGTTCCAAAATAACTGGAATATAGTTTGGATGGAGATCTAAAGATAAATCTCCCCCATATATAGCGTAGTCCATACACAGAGAATGCTAATTTAGAGGAGGTAAAAATCCCCTATCTCCTGCTATGCAAATAAGTGCATAGACTAAGATGAGTAGATATAGTAGACTGTATTTAGACTTAAGAGTGCTTTAGGAATGCACGGAATAGCAAAAGTCCGTACTTATGTGGCAAGTGCACTCCCATAACTCTCCTCTCTGATGCAATTAGCGGACTTCCATGTGCCATAGTCCTACCTGGCCTCCCCGAACCAACATTACGTATTCTCCCATGTACGGAGTACTGTCGCACCCTGACGTACAGAGTTGTGCACGTGCGGAAATCAATTACGTACATAGTGAGATCTGATGCATATTATCTGTTATGCGCAAGCGCATATTGCTAAAAATAACCTGTCAACTTATGGCATGCGTATGTTTGCGAACATTATTAAGTAGGAATTCGGTACAGTAAGCCTATCTAGTCACCTATTTCACTTATTTGTAAAATAATTATTACTAAAGGCCGTCTGTATTAAGTAGCTGTAAGCAGAGCTTTTAAAAATAAACAAGGAATTAGTCCCAGCTAATGCGAAACTTATCTTGTTTGATTATCAAATCATTATGTATTCTATAAAATATTCGTAATTAGTCATCACATCAAGATTTATCACAGATGTGTTATTTCTCTACTGATAACTTTTCAAATGCTAGGAAAGATGTATCTCAGTTATATAATACCCTATTGGAAACAGAAAATGCTAAAAATAATGAAAAATTAATAAAACTAATTTCCCATTTGTTGGTTTCTTGCTGCAGTAGTATTATCATGCTGAAAGCAGCCATTAATGTGATCATTAAAGTGGATATACTTTAATAACTCTTTATCTAATGCGTGATTACCTTTTATTGCAAGGGGACAAACCAAGAATTTAATAGTTGCCAGCAAGAGTAATACAAGTCACAGTATAGTTGTATATATTCTTTTCCTCTCCCATATTATACATGCAATTATGTAATATGTGAATGTAGGGAATATAAACAAATGCTATTCAATGTTGAGCTATTAAATGTCAACTTTCAAATGTATGTTCTATATGTACATTTAAAATATACCTCCCCATGCATGTAGGGGCCGTTTTGCTTCCTTTTTTGCCATTAGGAGTCTATGGTATACAGTTTTTTTATTTTTCTTGTACATAAGAAAGGAAAACAGCAAACCCTCACCCATCTATGAATCAATAGGTTTCTAAAGGTGTAACTATAGGAGGTTGTGGGTCTGCGGTTAGGGTGGCCCTTTTTCCCAGTTCTGAACCGGCTGTCAAATCAATTGCATTTCCCTCACAGAGGAGAAGCAATCGATCAAACGCAGGAAGAAAATGCAGCGGAGAATTGGAAGTATTTATGTAACCCCAACACTTATCCTAATCCTTACCCACACCCTCCTCTTATCACCTTAACCCTCTCCTCCCCACAGCCTGACCTTAAGATTTCCATTCCTGAAGCCTAACCCTAAGACTTCCTTCCCCACAGACTGACCCCAAGACTCCCATCCCTGCAGCCTGACCCCAAGATTTCTCTCCCCGCAGCCTGACCCTAAGGGCCAGATTTACTAAGCTGCGGGAAAGGAAAAGTGGAGATTTTGCCTATAGCAACCAATTAGATTCTAACTCTTACTTTAATATTACATACTAGAAAACGTCAGCTAGAATCTGATTGGTTGCCATGAGCAACGTCTCCAGTTTTTCCAAACCAGCAGCTTAGTAAATCTGGCCCTAAGACTCCCCTCCCAGCAGCCTGACCCGAAGATTCCCTTTCATGCAGCCTAACCCTAAAACTCCCTTCCCCGCAGCGGTGCAAACGGTATGCGGCGGCGGTTTCGGAAAAATAAATCTGACATACTTACCCTTTCATTAGTAAAACTTTCTAAACAGTAATATTTTTTAGGTATAACAGCTGAAAATTAGCTTTCTGCTGTCTCTATTTCGAAAATATTATATTTGCTGAAGAGAATGCATCCCAACCATAGTAACCACATGCATAGGTATGTTAAAAGATCACTAAATATAAAAAACAAGCAGCAATTCCCCGATATAAGAGGATAGTAAAGTGAATGACTAAAATAGAACAACAATGCCAAGGTGTTGAAATGAATACACATTTATATGGGCTCCATAGTAGCTTCTTCATGCAATGCGACTTGTGACTCATTCATTAGTAGAGGAAGGGGAACTTTTGAAATGGAGTCATTATTACAGAGAGCAATAGTAGTGTTGTGAGATACAGAGGATGGAAATATATGGTAGCATTGAAGAAGTGAGAACAGAGGCTACAAGGTTTAAGGAAAATATACAAGTTTAGACAGTTAAGCAAGTCACAAGCACACAGAGGATGATACATAAGAGTGTTTCAGTACCTGGGAACATCAGAGAAAGAGCAGTCACTCTCATCAGACCTATAGAGAAAGTGCAATGTTAGAAAGATAAAGTGGGGAATGTTACAAAGAAAGGTTAAATGACTGATGAAGGTGCTTCATGAGGCAAGAAGGAGGTTTGAGGGCAAAGTTTCTTACTTATCCAGTGCATTTCCTGCGCTTTGGTTGCTTGTCAAGCGGGAAAACACATTTTTGTCATTGCGAGGACGCATTGGAGGGGAAGAAGGTGGTGTCAAATGTGAGTCCGGAGCCCTGAGAAGAAATTTTGGATGTGAGGACACATTAGGTGACAAAATGTATCTAAGATTGCATTGACAACCTGTGTTGTCATTTCACTTATAATACATGCAATTCTAATAAAAGAGAGGCTATATTTTTTACATTTGTATTCCCCCTTACAATACCCCCCACCACATCTGTTTAGATTGCTGTGTGCAGCCTAATTTCCTAAATAATGGCAGTGACTATTACCTGAGCTGTCCTCTGTCATAGGACTTTCTGCGTGTCAATGGAGATGTGTTAGAGCCCCGCGACTGCCTTGGACTGAGGGAGAAGAGAGAAAATGAGAAGTCTGCAGATCTTCACTTCTTTCTTTAACATGGTCTGTAATGCTCAATAACTCCAATAAGACTGAGGGTCGGATACATAAACACACACTCTAGCACAAAAGTTTTCCGGCCCGGATCTGCATTTTCATGTTCCTTTGCAACGGCATGATGGGATAAAACCACAATGGAAATCGTTTATTCTCATGGTGGGGAGGGGGATATATGGAAATTGTACAGCAAGAGATGGTTAGACTCTTACATATCTCCATAGTGCACTCACCCCATTGTAAGCGAGGCAGGTGCAAAAAATTTCATGTAGGGGACAGGACTCGTATGGTCCATGTGTGCAAGAGGAGAGTAATATACTCACATGCACTGACTTTAGGATTGAAGGCATGATTCCGTACGAATGGACTTACCTCAGGATTGGGTCGTGAGTCACTAACTATGTAACAAGACTTCAGAACAACCGTGCACAATTTTGTAGGTATTTATTTTTCAAGGACTTTTGTCCTTGTGTTTTCTTGTTACGATTACTAGTTTTTCTTTGGGAGCCTGACCCCTCCCTAATATGGCCGCTGCACACTTTTAAAATGGCAGGAGTGTCTTAATACAGACCTCCTGAGTACACATATAGCAAACAGATAGGGACTCACCTACAGGAAGTGCCTTGACGCTGGGAAGGTGAGCTTAACCCATTATAGCTATATTGTGACCTAAACCTCCTTTTTATGTATGTGCTGACACATCGTGTTATAAGATATTAGTTTGGAGCGCTGGACCTCTCTTTTGTTCTTTTCATTTTCATTTGTTGGATTAGGTATTTTTAGAGTTGAATTGAAAATATATCGCAAATGGGTGTATTGCTATTATGTTCAATTAACAGATTGCTAGTAGATCAAAGTAGTAATATCTCCTAAACAAAGATATGCAGACATACGGCAATATTTCCAAACTCACATAAATTTAGGTGGTTCCATGCTTCTATAATGAAATGAAAACGTATAAAAAACAAAACAAAAACAAAGCAGCAGCAATATATTTGGGAAGATAATTACAGTTCCAGTGACAGAGATAGCTTTTTGCATTTATAATACACTTACAATGTATTCCCACGGATTGGCAGAGTAAGACTATGTGACCCTCTGCCCCGCAGAGAACCAGCAGAGTATCCCCCAACGTCTTCTAGAATGTCAGTCAGTGATGCTAAAGATTTGGTTATGTTTTTGGTGGAGGCCTCCAGAAGAGGACTAAGTGACTCTGCAGACACAGCCTTAACTTGCCATGAAAGACGAGGTTCTCCCTTTTAACAGAAATGTGAGAAGATAAGTATTCAGACAAATTATTATTATTTTTAAATAGATGCCCATGAGGCAGCAGTCATAGTGACACAGTCAACCAGTTTCAAAACTCAATTTATGCCATAATTTAGGAGCTAATATGAAAGTTGGGCTTATTCTGCTTAACAGGGAACTTCAGTCAACATGCCAGGGAGACAAGTCTGCTGAGCAGATAATCATTGTAGAACAAATAAATCTGCCAGGAAGGTAAAAAAGACTGGGTGTGAATAAGAAGAAAGAAGTAGGAAGAGGAGAAAAATAAATGAAAATAAAAAATAGGAATTATTTTATAACAAAGTTTAAATTAAACTTTATAAACGATTACTTAAATATATAGCTTTTACCTTCCATTTAAAGTCATCATGACTATTCGATGCTTTCATAGAAAAGGAAAAAGAGGCACTGAAAAGAAAAGAAGTTTTAGTTGGAAAAGCATTAAATATATATATATGAAAGGAGTTTAAAGCGTGTGTCTAGTTCTGCCCTGAACGTGATTTTGTCACACTAATCTGTTCTCTATGCTTGTAAAGTCCAGCTGATATATGCCTATATATTTTAGTGTTTATAAATTTAGCTTAAAATTAACAGACCTACCTTCCATCTGACATTTGACTGAGTTCTGACACCTCCTCATCTGTGCTGGCATATCCATTCTCTGTAACATAACGGGTTGGTTCTTATTATCATCTAGAAAACATTGCTTAACCTAAAAGAAAATGTTGCTAGAAATCATACACTAATTCTGAGATTGATTTATTTAAAATCTATCTACTGGATCTAATCTATTTTATTAGACACCCATACCAGTGTGGCAAGTGACATTCACATAGAAAGTTGAGGTGTATATAAGACAGTAGGTAATACATGACAAAATGCCTTTTTAGAGGTTTCAGAATATACTGTAAATATGGATAAATGTCTATGTACTCCATCAAGTGTATGACTCTCTGCCTCCATGTCACAGAGATCTCACCATTCTGCATAGACTGGCATTCTGATCTCTCCAGCACCATTTGACTTTGTGAAAATCCAGCCATGTCAGTCTGGCGAATCCGAGCTTCCAGTATGCGGATCTGAGCTTCCTTTTGTGCAACCTGTAGACCCTAAAAGAGAAGAAATACACCATGTCATTTGCATTCAACTTAAAATATGCTACTATTGGAATGTAGGAGGAGGTTAACAGGATATATACAATCTTAAGTTTCTTGTACCTTATCTATGGATGCACGCAGGAAGTTATCAAGCAGATGACGTGCTTCTGTCAGTGAACAGGAACTTATGACAACTGAAGTGTCTGTTGAGTCCAAATCCTCCTACAACATGCAAACAAACATGTATTTTTTTTTATTTTTCTATTTTTAATTAATGAGCTGTATGATAAAGAATTCATCAAGGGTGTTAAATGAACTTTTTTGTTTAACCAGAATAATGTAACCTGACACTGCATTCAGAAGTATAGCAGACTTCTATATGTTCCACCGGGAACAGATGCCTTGGGCTCAGAGGTCTGGCAGTCCGCACAGAAGAGAGAGTGAATTCCCTTGTCATTCCCCTCTATCGTGCAGTTATGGCAGCAGTTACACTGCCATAACTCTGCCTTTAAGTCTCCAATGCAGATAATTATTATTACTGTTTATTTATAAGGTGCCACAAGCTGTCCACAGCGCCGTACAAAATACAACAAAATACAGTACAGATCTACAGGGCAGGGATGAACAGCATAATACATAATAAAATAAAAAACACAAACATTTTTACAAAAATCCAATAAAGTGAAGCAAGCACAAACAGCAAGGCAAAATGCAAGGTGTCAATCTTCACAGATCAGGGAGGAGGGGATAGAGCGCAGTGAGAGGTTGAGAGGGAGCCACCATGTGGGGACGGAGTAAAAGGGTAGCAGAGTTAGACATGAGGGCATGAAGTGAGGGGAAAGTGGTAGAGGAGGGAACAACACTAGGATGGAGGGCCCTGCTCACGTGAGCTAACACACTAAGTGGAAGGGATTAACTTACAGAAGACATAAGGAGGGGAGAAGGAAGTGGACTGCTGGGGTGAGCTGAGGACAGGGGGAAGGAAGGAGAGGAAGGGGTAGATGTAAGATACAGTGAGGATGTAAAGTGGAGGAGGGGTAGGCTAGCTTGAACAGGTGCATTTTGAGTGAGCGCTTGAAGACTTGCAATGTAGGGGAGAGTCTGACTGAAGAAGGGAGGTCATTCAGCGCAGAGATGCAGCATGGGAAAAGTCCAGGACATAGGCCTGATCAGGGGGATGAGGGAAGAGGGGTAGGAAGCAGTGGATGAGGAGATGACCTTAAAGGTAAGGTTAAGGAGTTTAAAGAGAGGTCTGAAGCGGACAGGAAGCCAGTGGAAAGTTTGACATAAAGGAGAGGCCACGGTAGAACGGCGTGAGAGGAAGATGAGCCTGGAAGCAGCATGGAGTATAGATTGAAGGGGTACAAGACGTGTGAGCGGGAGACCAACGAGGAGGAAAAACAATGATTTCCAATTTGTCCATATTCAGCTAGAGGAAGTGTTAGGCTAGTCATGTGGATAGGGATGCAAGGCACTCAGAAGAGCAGAGTTGAGGTCAGGGGAGGAGAGGTAAATTTGGAGGTTATCGGCGTAAAGGTGGTAGTTGAAACCAAAGGTGCTGATGAGATTACCCAGCGAGGAGGTGTAGAGGGAGAAAAGGAGTGGGCCAAGGACAGAGCCCTGGGGGACAGCAACAGAGGAGCAGGATGAGCTAGGGGTCGAAATATTGGTGGAAGGTGGGTTTGAAGCAGAGGGTTTGAAACAGAAGATGATGGTCAATGGTGTCCAAAGCAGCCGACAGGTAAAGGAGGATGAGAATGGAGTAGCAGATCATGGCTCACTTTGGTAAGGGCAGTCTCAGAGGAACGGAGGGGCCAGAATCCAGATCGGAGGGGGTCCAGGAGAGAGCTGTCAGTGAGGTAGCACTCTAAGAGTTTGGAGGCGAAGGGGAGAAGGGATATAGGTCAGTAGCTGGAGGGGGATGCAGGGTCCAGATAATCAGTCTGTACAAACAGGGATCCGCATGAAAGTACTTAAACCTGTCCGTACTGTAAAATATAATTACTCCCCTCCACCCACCTAATGGAGTTTAGGTGGCTGGAAGGGATGGGTTTCTTTGTATGGCAGGTTTGCAGGTGAATGGAACTAAGTTTCGTACTCCTGGATATCTGTATCATGACTTCCGGCCCGTGCATGCGCAATGCCAGAAAATCACCTGACTTCTGCAACCTGTTGACATTAGGAACTCTGGACCTGATTCACAGTTAAGAAGCTGCTACTATTTCTGTGTATATTTTTAGGAATGGATAAACCATGCATGCGTAGTACCTAATCTACATAGGTTTTAAGAACAGTGAGCAATTATGAACGATTTACAAAGACGTTCATAATGAGATAAGTAAGAAGGGGTGTGCCAGGCCAAGTTAAGAAGGAAGATAAGAAAAGTGGGTGTGAAGAGGCATGAAGCCATTAAATGGGGCAGACAGGGCATGGTTTTCCAAGTACGTTTGTTCTTTAGCAACTTAAGAAGAGACATAGGCACGTGAAGATAAAGCTGCCTTTGGCATTCTTAAGTCAGTTAAGAACAACAAAAACGAGGGCAAGTCAAGGGAGTTGCCAGGCATACAATTGCAAACCCGGTCCTCTAAATCCAGTCCCTTATCTTCCCCAGAGAAGAGATAAATGTTGAAATCAGAGGGTGCAAGCAGACAGAATAAGGCTGAGTAGCATGGTGCAGGAAAATAAAGGCATGAAAATAAAGCAGAGCTACCTTGGTCTCCTCCATCTGCACAATAGTAGCCTGGCATTCCCGAATGCTGTCATTAATATAATCAATATTAGCAGCCAAAGCTTCCAGTTCCTCTGCTACATCTTGCTGTGCCCGCTCTTCACCACTACCCTCTTCTGGAGGAATGACCATACGACTTAACAAAGCCTCTTGAATGAGTGAAAGCTCCTCGCGTTTCTAAAACAGGTGCCAAAGATAAGAGAAAAAGATAAAGAAAGTAAAGGCATTTAGGATATGTTATGTTTAAAGTAGTCACTAATACTGATGTTGCTTTGTAAGTGAATACATAATTTTTCTAAAACCTTAATTTTGTTGATGCAGGGAGATGGTAAAAACAACCAAAATTCGAACCTAAAAATCATCTAATAAACTAAGAAATGTACAAAATATAGTTACATATTATAAAATTATAACTACTTAATAAACTTGCCTTAAGTAATTTTACAGCTTACACACCTATACAGTGAACAAATATAGAAATTGTGAAACAAACAAACAAAGGAATAAGAAGACAAATATCCATTGTTTTCAGACTATCTTGAATAACAATCCCTTACATGTAAAACAAGTCATAACTTTTATTTGCTAGATGTATGATGAACAGGATTCCACATGCTCCCGACTCCCACCTCCTACCCCTGAGCAATTTTAGAAAAGCAAAGAGCAATTGTTAAGATTGAAGTAGTGGGAGTAACCCAAACATTAATAAAGTGATATGTCTTCCCACTCTTCCTCTTTAGCTCTCTGTATAACTCTCCGAGTCCATTAACGGACAACTCCACAATACTATAAAACATTCTAGGGTACATATTAGAGTCAAGAGATATATGTTTAGTCCACTTACCCTCAGCAGTCTTTCCATATCATTCTCAAGGTTAAGAAGTGTTAGCCTCTGTAAGACAACCTCATGAACTCTTCTTTCCAGTGTCTGCCACTTCATACGAGCAGCTTTACTAAGTGGAAGTCCAGGGCGACCAACTTTCCTCCTGCTAATCAAATACAAAAGAAACTTTTTAGGGCATGATTAGAATTAATTATATGCATGCTTCATTTTTTTTTTATTTGATGTAAAATAACTACCAATTCACTAAAATCAACTGGCAGCCCAACAAACAACAAAATATAATGAAACATTTCATTATATTCCAGATATTCTCACCTCACGGGTCTGCTTCCATTAGTTGCAGGCACAGTTTCCCCTGTGGTTTTGCGGTTCCATTGTCGTACAATGCTGGATACAGACCGTGAGCTGCTATCTGGCTCGGAGGATGTAGTGCTTGTGGAAAGTTCTGCTCCAGAGTCTGGGAGGGAGGCTATACGGCTGACAGCACGATCCTGGCCCGGCCTAGCGAGGCGCCGAAGAGCAGAAACCTAGAGGAGAAGAAAACTAGATTAGATGAACTTGAGAAAAACAAGTAAAGCAAAAAAATTATAAATATTAAAAATTGATAGAGATTTTGTAGCTGCCTCCATTTTGGATATATATATATATATTTATTTACCTACCTCTTGAGTCTTGCGTCTCAATACTATTTCCTGCTGTCTCTTCTGAGACTCTAGTGCTCTGATCTGAAGCTGTGAAGGAAATGAGTCATCAGTGTATGTCATTTTCTTCCCAGTACCCATTCCTCATCTTATCCTATATGTGAAATTCTCCCTCACCTCTTGCCTACGCTGTTCTTTCTTTAGCTGAGCAATCTCTCTATTTCTCTTTGACTCCACAAGTTTTCTTTTCTGCTGCTCTTCACGCATCTGCTTCATAAGTACTGCCTGGAAAAGAAGTGGATGCTTGAAAAATGATGGATTAAATTAGGGATTTCATTCCTTTGTAGAGACATGCTTAGAGGTTAGTATATAAGAGACAGTGAAATCTGAAATTCATAGGAAGACTGATATATAACTGATGATTATGTAAGAAACTAAATTATTTTCATGTTTCATACTGCACCTTTGCTTTTTTCATGTCACTGAGCTCTCCCTGCAATTTGCGTAACTCCCGTTCATAGCGTGACTGGTTCTTAAGGAGTCTTGCATGCTCTCTCTGAGCTAACTGCAGCTTCTGCAGATCCCTGTTCATCTCCCGCAGTCGCTTCTCATAGTCTGCGCGGATCTTGTTAGCTTTCTCCTCTGTATAACACTCCATAGAGCCTTTAGAGAGAATGAGCTTGATATGTATGGGGGCATATATGGTAGTAGTCATGAAAATAGTGAAAACAAGATGGCTGCATGGGATTGAAGATGTACATGATCAGGGAAACCATAAATAATTTTGAGAAAAAAAGGAGTATGAAGTGGAATAAAGGGCTTTTAATATATGCCATACTAAGCTCCCGTAGCACCCGATCCCTCTCCAGCTGCGTGTCGCGAATTCGGCTCTGAAGTTGCTGAAGTTTCTCCTCATACTGAAGTTTAAGTGTCTGCAGTCGACGCTGGCTCTGTTCTAGTTCTTCAATGAGGCGCTGTTTGATCTCAATCTCACAGGTCAGATCAGCCAGATCACCGCCAAGTGAGCCTGTTAGAGATCGGAGAGTGTCACTAGGTGAAGTCCTTCTGGAATGTAGTTGTGCCATAGTCATTTCTCACCTTTCTCCTCAGGAGACTCTGATCCAGCATCACTGTCAGCACTTTCCTCACTCTCCTCTTCACACTCGCTTTCTTCATGTTCATCTTCCTAAGGTAAAGGCGCAGATGAAAACAATGCTCCATAATATTGGACAACAGAATAATGAATTTGTTGCAAATAATTTTGTAGTGAACAACTATCTACATTTATAATATAATTTATAGTTACAGAAAACACAAATACTTCACAAATGACAGACTGATTTGAAATAACTATGTAGAATTTTGGAATCTTTATATTGGACTCATGGAAACCTTAATACAAGTTTTACAATTGTAGGGCCTTAGTTACAGTAATAGATATGCAACTTTTTTGGTGTCCATATTTTGTGTTATTTTTGCATGCCAGAAAAATGACACACACAAATGAAGGGGTGTTAACAGGAATTCCCATAAGGAAGATAGACATTTAACCCGGCTTTAAAAGGTTTATATATGGTCCCCAGAGAAGCTCAATATATTCTAACCACATTCTACTAGCTGCCAAAATTATTGTTCAGTTCCAGAAGTTGCCCCAACTGCCTGATAACACCAGAATTAAGCTTAAGACTAATTTGGACCAAATGGAAACACTGAAGGTCCCTTACTCTACCACAACCCCCTCATCCCTTATGATATGTTTTTGATAGCAGTAGTACATGGCACAGGATCACAATCTTAACCTTTTTAGTCCTGCTAATGTCCATGACTCTCCCCACACCATCCCACTGTACTGACATTTGGAATGGTTCAAGGCAAGTAAGGTCCCAATAATACCTTAGCAGCTTTCACTTGTCTCCCTCAGTAGCTGGCTAACATGTACCTTCTAACTATTCCATGCCCCATCACCATTCTCTTTCCCCGCCACCAGCTGTCAGAGGTGGATCCCACCGTTGTCCACCAGCTCTTTCAGGGTTGTAAAGCTCTTGACAATTGTCTTGTTAGCATTATTTGCCACAAGTTAATACTTATCCCAATTTATTTCAAAATTCTCCTACATCTTGGGTATAGGGATACCGCCTTACAGCCAGTTACTGGCTGTAACAATTATTACTGGCTGTAAGAGATGTTGCTGCCTTTTTCAGCACTTGGAACTGCTTTGTTTAGTATTGACTAATATGGACACTGTATGCCCCTTGTGGGTGTCTGGCTTTTGTTCCCCTGAATCACTCACTATGGATCAGGACTGCAGGCAGCTGTCAGAACTATAAGACACTGGGTTCAACTCAGGACAGCCGGGGAACAGATTATAGATAGCTCTTAGCTTTTGTTCACAGGATACAACATGCACAATTCTTGAAAGCCGATATATCACTTCCTGAAGCCCAAACAAGTAGGACTGATAAACACTAATGAGCAGAACTAGTTGTAGGATCTTTCAGCAGAATACACCAGGCTACAAATGTATTCCAGCTTCCAGCTCACTTCTGTGTCACAAAATGAGCTTGGAAAGATCTTATTTTACAGTAACATATCATAACACAGGAGTTTTCCTGCTCTCAGAAGCAATTCAAATTGGTCCAGTCCTCAATTAACTAAACACAGACAACAGGAAGGAAATTTGGATCAGAACTTTTACTGTACAATTAAATAGTCTGCATATCACAGGACAAGCAGGAAATTCAAGTTAGACCTGTTCCTAGATAATAAAGTCATAGCCCCCTATGTTGTCCTGTATACACAAACTCACCATAGTTTAATTCACATATCACAGGGTAGGCTATCTGGCCATGTATCTGTACCTATATCATACCATTGGCAACACTTATCATATAACTTTAAAATAACACACGCATATGTGCTGCTAATTAAACATTTAAACATGGGGGAGGTGGTGAATGGTTGGGCACTTGGGTTATGGTGAGGAGCAGAATGGTATATATATATATAGCTGCCTTATGTGTGATGCCCAGGAAAGAAGTGGACACGGCTACAGTCACTTTTCCCAATATCCCATTTTTTCCCATTCTTTACTGAAATGGATGCCTTTGACACAATCTACCTGATATTCATTTGCAAACGTTGGCAACCATGGTTCTCAAAGTACAGAATCCAAGCAGCCCCATTCTCAATCACATTGCCTATACCTAGACAGTGAAAGGCATTATCATTGATCTTGCTCTAGTCCTGCATTTATGGCAGTTATCACTACTTTTAATTGCATCCCTTACCTCTTCGCCCTCATTTTCATCTGTTTCTTCACTCTGTTCAAAGTGATGTTTCTCTCTCTTTTTATAGTTATTGACCTCTGGGCTGTGGACAGAAACACAGTAAAAGCAGATTAGGGGAGTCAGATAAGACATGTCCCTAACATGCAGAGAGAATATCTCCCATTGCTGCTCACATCTCACAGGCATGCAAGGATGATTCCACCCACAAATATAACAGGAATTCCCGCTGCTTAAATTGATTCCCTATTAACAATCTGCTGCTTATAAGTCCCCCTTAATATAATGTAGGTTGCTGCTTGTAACACTGTATTTTTTATATACCTTATCATTGCTAAGCATTACTTGAAATCTTATTATACAGTCCCCAAAATAGTTTGTACTTGTATATACTCTTTTACTGTATCAGTAAAAACAGAGAAATTCTTGTTTGTCATAAGATCCAAATACACAATGTTCCAGTTATTAGAAAAGCAAAAATCTCCAGGGTTAGGAGGCCATGAGATTAATTCTTGGCATCTGCTTTTTGTCATGTGATTATTTTGCGTATACTCATCAAATCTTTCTTGTTAAGAAAATAATTGCTATTAGAATCTTTAAACGCTAATGTATTTCCCTCACCTCTATATCTGTTACCTTGAATATCACATGATTCTTACATTGCTTATTCCTTCATTAAAGAAGTTTAAAGAGGTATTAAAAATGGGAAGTGCATGTGAACTTTTTAATTATGGTGCAACAGAGCCCATTAAAGGGCTTAAGTGAATGTCAAATAAACATCAAATCTCTGTCTATTTTTTTTATTACTTCCTAATTTTAAAAACATCCATCATCAAAACCATTACTATGCCAGCAGTCCATGATTACCAGACTCATGTATATTTACCTCCCTTTCTTCCTTAGACTTTGCACATCTTCCTTTGCTCTTCGTACAACGTCGTTCACTTGAGCTTCCAATGATGGAGTAGGAGCTGTAGGTCCGGCATGAATGGAGCGCGCATTAGCTCGTGACAGACTGCGCCGCAGAGATTCATTCATTGCTTCGCTCTCTACCAAACGCGTTCTTTGGAAAAAATTGTGGAATAAAACAAATTATTTCTATTTAAAATGCACAATTGATGTTTGGTTATTTTACATTTATTCAGATTTTTATTTATTTCTATCAGTGCATTTTTAAAACGTCTAAACAGAAAAACTTTCCTTATATGGTTTGAGTATAGGAACATAGTCCTTTCCTTAAAACACTGGGATTCCCACTACTGTGTTTGGAAATTGTTGTGAAGTCTTACTCTTACTATGGTGCCCACCACAAAGCGGTTAGCTGCTCAGATCTAGATACAAAGGTTATCACGATTTACTAGAGTGCAACATATTACTTTAAACGTAGCTATATAAAAGCTGGGTATATATCTTTGCAATCCTACTTCAGATGCGATGGTTCTTAAACATGCAAGTCCCAATGAGGACATCTATTTATGTATACACACTATACCAATCTACCAGCAGATCTGAGCTCATCCTAACCATCTGCTGAAAAAATTTGGACTCCGTACACACTGTACAGACATCAGAAGACTGCCTGAAAAGTCAGACACTGTACACAACACCCACATTTGTCTGATATCATATTAGGCATCATATTATTGGTGATGGTGATTTTTAGGAAGTTTATAAGACCAAATCATCTGATGCGACCTTTCACCACAAATCAAGATCGTGGGAGTGACCACACCCTTAAGAGATCATTCCAAATGGTCTGAAATAGTATGATTGGCACAATAATTGCTTAGGTGTGTACCCAGATAAAGCTGCATTTATGTTGCATAGATTGCATTTGGTAGTAACACTTTCAATGCACAGCCCCCTCTCTTTTATTATCAATTAGCCAAAT
>WWET01003809.1:111633-125445 GCA_011038615.1 Limnodynastes dumerilii | reverse complement strand
ATTTTGACAAACACAAATGTTATAAATAGGATGTGTAGGTTGGTGGCCAGAAGGAACAGGAACCCATGATTTTCTGTTATTAAAGATATATAAAACATAAGCATTCATTTATATCTACCTCAGTTCTTCTATTTCATGAATGTAGTTCTGTATCAGGGCTTGAATCTCCTCATTACTGTCACCTGGTACAGGAAAGAAAAGAGAGGAAGCTAAAGACTGAATTTACTAGAAAAGAGAGTGAGTTAAGGAATAATAGAAGAAGAGCACCACAAGAGTAATAGCATTGATAAAATATTACATTATAAACACTTAGTGGAACACAAATATTGGAACACACAACACAGGTTTATGACACAGAGTTCTGATGGGACCTAAAGTGGTTTTTAGCATAAGGATATTGAGAAAATGGTATAAATTTGTTTCAAAACAGACAGTGCAAAAATGCAGATTAGAGTATAGATATAGAGATAGTATAGGCAGGCAGCCAAGCCATATGACTGGAGTGATTAGCAGTATAGTCACATGGATGTGAGGATACTGTGAGCTTGTGATTGCAGATCACTATCCATCAGTTAATGGGAGATCTGATCGCATAAGATTTCAGGATCTTGCCAAAATACAGAGATCAACTAGAAACTTCATTTCTATCCACATCTATTAATGAATAGAATAAATAATATACAGAGTCTCACTGCTACTGCAATTTAATGATAACATTCCACATCTGGTTCTAACAACACAATGGCAAATCTAGTGATAATAAAAAAAGATATGTACTAACATTCCATGAAATATATAGACAAGGCAATATTGTACATTGTTCTATAATTATATACTCTTTACAAATTAATTGTATTATTAGTGGATTATTGTTCAACACTTATGACTAAAGAAAGAGAAATTACACTTCCAACATGGGGGCTGAGTTGAGTGCACAAATGGGCATTCCTTCTTAGCCAATTTACAGTGTAGACGTTTCCACTCTCTGCATACCCATCCAGACCACCATACCTCCAAGAATAGTCCTTGGATAATGGATCCCAGCACTAGAGGATCTCTCTGAATCTTTTGCTCCAGATTCCATGTGTATAAAAAATGGTGGTCTGCATTGGGCTGTAGCAAGCAACCTTCCAGCACCAAAATTGTGACGCGTTTAAATGATCGCCTTTCCTCTATAAAACAGGGTTGTAAACCGGACAAATAGAATATTGTAATACTTACAGTACAGGGCAAACAGAGAGGGAGAGAGATAATACTGGGCAAAGAAGAGGAATACCGGACAGAAAACAGATAGAGGAGAACAGCGGGGAAAGACAGGAGCAGTGACAAAGCAATGACAATTTTTTTTAAATGTCGGCGTTATGAAGGGGTTCCATGTGGACATATAGTTCTTGACATGGCAACCTTGCCAACATAAAAAATGTAAAGTTTTAAAATTTAACACGCTGGTGTGCATTTTTATGCCGATCGGGAGCGTAAAAATGGCTTTTTGTACTAGATGCGAATGTGCGGGACACATATTACGCTGAGAAATTCTGAACGTATGAGCCGTGGGCATATTAGCTCCGTATTAACACTGTAGGGGGCATGCCTGCCTTACGAAATCCATAACTACGCGCCAAGGGTGGGGTGAGGCATTTAAATCATACAGTATGGGCATGCTAAGTGTTGTAACTACGCAATGACCATACGGACGCACGCAGTTAGGAACAGAATAGTTAGGGCAGGCTTTGCTGAGCTTATGAAAGCAAAACTTAGTACGACCAAGGGGAGTTCCTATTGCCGTGCATCTAAGGTACGCCGGCGTTAATACACTACGCACAACAGCGTAGGTCTGAATCCGGCCCTAGAACACAATCATCAATGGTGTCGTGATGGTCACTGTTGCAACCATAACCACTGGTTTTGGACTTAAAATTCAATAATCTGTTTCTTGGGTAAATAAATAATAGCTGTTTGAAATGAGCATCCTTACCAATGGATTGCAATATAAAACACAATGATTAGTCTATTTATTCCTTAAACGACCAATGACTGACGTTTTAAACATCACCTACGAAATAATGCTCATTGCTTTTGATTATAAAAGGGGGTACAGATTTATTAATTTAATTTGGATTGACCATGACATTTGGATTAAGTAACAAGGTGGCAAAATAGCAGGTGGGGAAAGTCAGCTTACTGGTGTCCTTGGCGCCCCTTCCCAGGTCATGGGTTTAGTATGGTTATTAACCCCCTTCAAAGTTCATGCCACGGAAGTACTGCGTCGGCAAACCGTGAACCACCCACTGGGCTTGGCATTCTTTATTAGCACTGAGGAGTGTGCCTATCCATAGCTTAAGATCCCTTCCCCATGCACCAAATAATTGCTGACTCCCCCCACTGCAACCACCAAATATATGCCCTGTCTGAATGGAAAACACTTTAGTTAAATTGTAATCTTAATACTACTAAAGGGAGAGAGGGAAACGTTTTGAAGAAAGGAGGCCAAAAAATTGTACCATCAGAACATAAACCCCTGAGCCCATCCGCCACAGCATTCAGTTTCTCTTATTTTATCATGTTACTTAGGGCATTCTCCAATTGCCACCTGATGTCCATACTTGTAGCACTTAAAAACAACTACTACAACAGCTTATTTCTTACCAGCCCTTTGTAACAAGCGAGCAGCCTCTTGTCCCGCCATTCGGGTGACACGGGCATTAATGGCACGAATGGCTTCTTGTAGTGCAGTAACACGGAGCCGCAATGATGAATTTTCACTCCGCAGCATAGACAGTTCTTCACACATATCACTCAAAGCATCAGAGCCCGGCACACGGTGACCCTATGGAAACATGTATCCATTTATACAAAAATGATATTCAAAATTACACTAATTATATCTTTTTATTAGAGCATGAACATGGGTAGGTAGTCAGATACATTGCAATCAGGTATGCAGAAGTACAAAAAATACAGGCTTACAAGGATGGGAGTAGCCATTTAATGACCTGTAGCACTTTCTGCTTACCATATTACATATTGATGCCCGGGTTTAGGTAAGTATAATCCAGTCTCATTTATCTAGGGCAATCTAGGGCGGTGTTGGGCTGTAAAGTAGTATCCCAATCCAAGGCAATTCAAATATTGTGGCAATGTACAGATATATGCAAAATAGTAATGTGTACAAAAATATGGAGGTGTCCACAGGCATGGGCGTGTTCAATATAACCCCGCAATATAACCGGAGTAATATTAGACACCAGCTATGTATAAGGGTGGGTCTGATAAGTGGTGTGAGTTTCGTACCGACTGGTCTATTGGAATTACTTATAAATGTCAATTTCCATTGTAGTCATGCAGTGTATGTATAACATTTTCCCATAGTGTGGCTTTGTTTGTGTACCCACATGTACAGATTACATTTTCTGGCTACAGCGGATAGGATCAATAGCAGTTGCCTGCACATTTACTGCTAGAATCCACTATACCCAAGACGGCCCATGATGAGCACATAGTTACAGAGATATAAAATTTGGTCGCCTTTATCACTGTGATAAGCAAATGCCTAAATATTAAGCTACATTTTTTCTTGAAAATACCAATGTCTAATGGAACGAGAACATAGTTTTGTTTTTCATTTTTAAATATATTGTTGTTATTGAGTAATTATTGATAAATAATGTGCATCATTGTTATGGAACTAATAACTTACATTTGAGTACTAAATTTTAATGTTATTAATAGTCTTTATAACACACACATTATATATATATTCATCACTGTTATTGACGGGTAAATTTCAGTCCTCACTGACTCATCACTAAATTAGAAGGCAATCAATTAATAAGAAATATAGAGAGATTCTAATGGTCTTCTGTAACATATTTCATACATCCAGGCACTAAAGTCAGTAGGACGTGTTCTATTATCCACAGGTAAAAGTCTGATGTGACCTGGAAATGATTCTCTATTCACTTGTACAACTTTTTCATGCGTGTTGTCTAGCAACACATAACATATGCCACTTACAGTCTTGTACTCTTGTAGTTCTAGTCGCAGTCGTGCCAGCTCTGCCCTCAACGCTTGTACTTGTTGAACACTCTGCTCCTGGTTAGCCGTCACGCGGTTCTTGATGTTACGTGCTCTGTTAGCATATTTTAGTGTATTTAATGTTTCCATGAAATCTCGATCCGATGGAGAGACACAAGCTATCATCATGGTCTGGCTGAATAAAGTATGAAAAAAGTTCAAATGAAAGGATGAATTTATTAAACTTTATTTAATATAGAAATCCATAGACACAATTCTGCATTCATTTGGTACAAGCCACCCATCACTAGTCTGCGATATTGCTTGTGTTTACATGCTCAGTTTAAATACATGTTGATCTAGTCTGTAAGCTCACACAAGCAGGGCACTCCATCCTCATATAGTCACCTTCTACTCCACTCCCACATCTCTACCTGCCTGCCTAGCAGCACTCCTTAGTGCCTCACAGTAACCATCTTTCTATGCAATTGAACCACATTTCTAATACAGTCTGTGCTGTTTCATAGCATTTTAATTCTCTTACAATAAATGGAATATGATTAGTATGGCAATATACTAACGTAGAAAATATCACATAATAGATATAAATGGTGTGTATCCTGTGTGTAAGTTAAAAGGGACTCATTTACCTGTTACCTCCAAGTGAGTCTTGCAGAAGGCGGGTTAGTTTTGAGTCTCGATAGGGAACGTGGAGGATTTTCTTACTTTGGTCTCCCAAGGCACTGATCACATTCCCTAGGGCTAACTGAGAGGAGACACAAGAATAGTGTAAAACTAATCGCACAGTAGATGATAAAAAGTCAAGGTGTGACCATACAACATACAGCAGGTAAACACCAGTCAATATATTCAATATATCCTCTTTGATATTATTTTATTCAACTTATCTAATTTTCCAAAATATGGTGTCTCATTTTACATGTGCGTATGCACACACAAAGGACTTTCCTCAGGATGCAGGCATTCGAAAGGAGTCTTTATGTTGGTAGGTTGTGACGGGGTGGTCTGCTTACAGTGTGAATGATGCATGAGAGTGGGGAGGTTTGGCATGAAATGTCGACAGTCAAAATGCTGACAGTTGAGTATAATGGGCTGGATCCTCAATACTGGCCGACAGGGGACTTAAGCAAGTCAGTTGCATAAATCCCCCATCAGGAAACATCTGCGCATGCCAGACGTTCCCTTAGCGTAAGTACTAACGTACGTAACAAAGTGAAGTTACCCTTCACTTACAAAGGCTCTATCCCTGCCATAAAGCCGTACAGCCACAGACCTACTTGTAACAGTTAAGGTAGGAATTTCCAACCGAGAGCGGGGAGTGAAGGGGATGTGCACTCACCGCTATGGCTGCATAACTACAGACCCCGCAAGCAAGCACATAAAGGGTGCAGAGGTCTGGATCTACCCCAAGTATTAGTATTTGTTTGTAAAATCTGTAAACTTAAAGTAATGCAGACGGCTTGGAAAAAACTTCAATGCAAGAATATATATGCAATTCTAACATAATCATCAACTGTCTACAATTTGACCTGGTGACATTTTGACTGTCTACATAACAACCAGCAATGGGTAACTGTACTGTGTACTGGATTAAGCCCTTACATACAATCCAGACTCCCGCTCTGACCTCATTTATGTAAGGACAGTGCAGAAGGTAGGGTCTCCCATTGGGAAGTCTGTGCAAGCAAGGGGAGTGGTCTTCCATTGCAAGCACATAAAGCCAAGTACTGCGGGGAACCAGTTGTCTCCACTCACTTTGGAGTGACTGAGGAGTTCTGGATCCAGTGATGATCTAATTCCTTCATTAATAAAGTCATTCACATGACCTTATCCCAATGCAGTCAGTACCAAGGTATCAATTCCAATATCCAATAATCCGTTCTCCTTCCATCTCTCATGTGTTATTTGGATTCCATTTGTGGTTTATCTGTATTCTCAAGTCTCATTCCGTTTTCTTCAATTTTCCTTCTCTCACCATTCTTATCCTAGTCTCTATTTTATATTTTTATATTTGTTTTTATTTAGTTTTATCAACTTATTATTATTATTGCTTTTTTGTATTTGAATTTATATTTTCATTTTTATATTAATATTTTGTTTCTTTCTCCCTTTTTCTTTTTCCCTTCAGTTATTACTTAGTATCCACTGTGTGTCTATGTATTTACTATCAGTTTTCTTGGTTTTTTTCACTCTATATACCATTCTTAAAAAATAAATAAATAAATAAATAAAAACAATTAAATAAAAAAAAAACCACTTATTTCTCTTGATCTTCGCCCAATTATCTCTATATTTAGGCCAGCACTGATATTGCAACAACTTTATCCAAATTTGACTTTGGTCCCAATCCCCCCTCCCCCAGGGGTTCCTGCACCAGTCACATCGGCCCGGATCCTCGGTTATGGCCAAGAAAGGAATTACGTACAGCTCGCATTTATTTTCCCAGTTTTGAAGGTTGTGCGCATGTGTACAACCTTCTTACGTCACCGTAAGGGTTGGCGTATGTAACAAATGTTACGTATGTCGGCTCTTATGAGAAAGAGGCTTTCCCCCCTTTACACATATCGATGGTAATGAGGGGACGTGGCGGGTAGGAATCTTGACAAGAGAGTGTCCAGATTTACTAGCGAGAGCGGGGAATACAGGGGGCGTGCACTCCCTGCTCCGAGATGGGCCGTAATGACCTAAGGTGCCTGTAGGTCTAGATCCGGCCCATTATGTATATATCCTTATGATAGAATCAGTATGATCGTGGCCAGATTATGCAATCTGTGTATTACAAAAATAGGTATTGACATCCACCGCCCCCACATCTCCCTAATAACAGCTAATAGGGGGAAAAAAGAGGGTTATATGGGGATACCGCTGAGATTGTTAACACTCAGAAAGGAGTTTAATCAAGTAGAGTCCGCGCTGTAACCACCCTGCCCATAGGGATTAAATATATAATAAAAATAATATAAGTGAATACTACACCGAACTTATACAGAAATTATTTAAAACAATTTATTCAATAACAGAAAAATAACACAATTGTTAAAAAACTGCTACTGGCCGATACTTCTAAATTAGATAGACATTATATGAGATGCAAGAAACAACGTTGATTAGTAACTTCGCATGATACAGTTATAGGAAACCGATATTCTGGCAAAAAGTCAGTCACTATATCAAAAGACAGGGATTCATGCTGATTATCCCCAGTGTCCTAGGAGACAATCCCAATAACATTGAGTAAAATAGCCCTAAATAGCCCTAAATAGCCGTGGGATAAAAATTAAGAACTATGGACTAGAGGATTCATAAATTCATGGAGCATAGAGCTAAAGGTCCGCTTGTTGGTCCCTCTAATTATGCTATATGTGGAACTGAGGAGCGTATGTCCAGATTGCATGAATTCTTATGGCCGCACAAGTAGCAAACCAGTAGCAACTAACGATGGTTAAATATGAGTGGAGCTTCCAGTTCCTTAGACAAATACTAGGATACGGCCTATTTTTTCTGTCAGTCTCTAGCATGCTGCCTGTAAACACCTGTTGCAACCAAATTTTCAGTTTATTCATTTATTAGTTTGAGAGTCCTATGTCTTTTATTGGAGGTTATGCATTAGTAATGTTATTGTTCACAATCCATTGCATGTTTTATTAGCCTTACCTAATGATGCTCTAACCCTGCCCACATTTGTGTTGGCCCCATCTACCAATTATTTGGTCATGCCCACATGAGGCCTCTTAAAAAGAAAAATGTTAGGATTCCAATCCACCTCTACCTCCCCCCAATAACAGCTAATGGGGGAGAAAAAGAGGGTTATATGGGGATACCGCTGGAATTGTTAACACTTAGAAAGGAGTGTAAAACTCCACTCAGAGACTTAATAAATATAACAAAGCGCCTTCTCAACCATGAAAAATTTGTTCATACTAAGCGCAAATCAATTGATCGTTTTCATACTATTTGGAACCCCTGGTCAGAATCCCCTCTCTTGTACGCTCCTTCTGAAGATCACCGCGCAGAGTTGTAAAAACACTCTTGCGAGCTGTTTCTCAGTGTTTAATGTATAACGGTATTACTTGTGTCTTTTGTAACCTGTGGTAGTGAATTTCTGGTTCCGATTCTTGTAATGTATATTATGTTATGACCTTGTGACATCGCAGAATTTTGTACCATGTATGTAGGTGTATTGGCTGCTGTGTTAGCTACCCTTTATGGATACCTAGGGTTGGGTTGTGGTTTGGGGTGGCTGGGGAGGGTTTTATTTCTGTGTGTTTTGTTATTGTGCTCTTGTTTTGAAAACCCAATAAAAAACATTCAATTAAAAAAAAATATATAACAAAGCGCCGGGCCGCTCTGAAAAGAACAGGCCGGTGTGTAGAAGTGATATTTTCATTGATCTCCATAGAAATGGCAGTTTTCCATGGCAATCCATGGCTTGTAAAAACCCGTTTTCACATGAAAATGGCCATTATCGCATGAAAATGATCTTTGTAAATAGAGCCCACATGTATTTGCTGCAGTACATGCCTCATTACTCTGGCTACAAGGCAAAAAGTAAATAAAGAAATGCACAATTCACTGTGCAGGAAAGCAGTCTACAGCTACAGAACAACGGCTGAAGGTACCCAGCAGCAGGGCCGGCGCGACCCGCTCCGCGGGGGGATGCGGTGCATCCCGGCGCCATGCTGGATAGGCGCCGGACATCCCCCCGCACCACGATATACAGAATGGCAGCGTTCATACAGTTTCCTGTATGAACGCCGCCAATCTGTATAGCAGGGAGCGGGGGAATGTCCGGCGCCTATCCAGCATGGCGCCGGGATGCACCGCATCCCCCAGCGGAGCGGGTCGCGCCGGCCGTGGCGGACACCAGGGATATGGTAAAACTGTGACTCTTTATTCAGTTAAGAAATTTGGAGCTAAATATTGCTATTGTTCACTAAAGTTATCTGTGGAATTGAAGTATATGGTCTGGATGAATATACATGAGCGTCCATTGAGGATTGATTGTCCACTATTTGAAGAAAATACTCTTATCATTCCACATCTGATGAGTGGAGTAGTAGTGTGAATTTAAATAGTCTCAGGAGATAATCTCCAGGTGTTTATTGAAAGTATTACTGAATCAATTTTTAAACAATTTTATTGTTACTTGTTCTATTTAATTGATGTTGTTTTAGTGTTTAGAATAAAATATGTGTTTCTGACCTTTATGCCAGTGTTGGTGTTCATTAATGCCACTATTCCTATATATATTGTTTAGTTAGTTGTTCAGTGTATTCTAACCAATATTAGCGCTGTCTATTAGCTCTTTTTGATGTTTGGTTTTGAATCAAGTTTTTAACTTAATCTTCTCTATTGGGAGAACTGCACAGACGGCTGCTTGTGTATTTTTTATACTGATTTGTTTATTTATCAATAACAGATAGCGCCCATAAAAATAATGGGGTAGATCCTGAACTACGTGTGTGCGTACGTATTTTAGCGGTGTGTATTTTCGTACACGTAAGGTCAATACACTCCCCACGGCACACCCCTTGCACGGACGTATTTTCTCAAATTACGCGACCCAAACCCTACCTTAACTTTTCCTAACGTAACAGAATACGTCCGCTAACGGGCGTACAGACTACGCGAACGTACGCAGCTTAGCACGCCCATACTGTACACTTTAAATACCACCCCCCGCCTACTTCACGTAAAACACACGTATTGTTGACTAACGTAAATTTGGCACGCCCACACGTAAGTATTTACGTTAGCAATCCGTGAATTCTCCATACGTTTGAAAATACGCTACGTGAATGTGCGTATTTTCTGCGGTGCGCATGCGCAGTGCGTACAAATCTGCGAATTTACGTGTCCGCCACACGTAAATTCGCGGAAATGCGTAGTTCAGGATCTGCCCCAATGTCGGTAAGGTATGTGTCCCGAAGATATATGGTCTGTATTGTGTTGCAGTGTTTAGGATGAAATGGGTTTAGTGGAGACTAGAATGCTGCCTGTATTGTATAGTAGTGGCCATGATTTACTTACTTTTATTGTGTTTACAAGATTGTGTTTTATGATGCTTACATGGATACTATACTATAGAAACCCTGATGACAAATTGTTAAACAGGTAGGCGCAAATTTAAAGTTTGCAGGGAGGCGCCGAACACCCTAGCACCGACCCTGCCCAGCAGACACCTCCCCCCATCATCCACGAGCATCACTGGTTACATCCAGGTAGGACCCATGCTATAGGGCACCTTGTATTTGACCTACCTCTGTAACTGCAACTATCTAGGAAGGTGTTAACCTTATAGAAGACTATACTGTTTGATCCACACGTGAGTGCTATATACAGACAGCGTTATTGGGACTATTTGAACCCTGCTTATACCGGAGGAACATTCATGTCCAGCTTTCATTGAATGGACAACAACGTTTATACCACATTAAGATTTTAAGGATTAACCTCCAGCTGCAATATAAAGGGCATATACCTTAAAATAGCAGCCTTTTGGGACAACCTGAATCCTTTATATTCTTATCCTTAAAAGGAGCTCAACACCTGAGGGAGGTCCTTATCTCTCCATTTATTTACACTACTTTGTGATGTTTAATATTAGCATAGTCATATCTATAATGGGTGCAGGGTGTGCTCAGAACAGGGGGCCCTGTGGCATGCATCCTGCACCCAGGGTTGGCAGGGGAACGGGGGCCATTTGGCATCTATTTCTTCCCTCTAAGATCTTCCGGAGGGAAGTCATAGATCCCGAATAAGCCACCCTTCCCCTGCGGTGGCACTGTCCCTATTTGCGGGACAAAAAGGGGGGCCCATGTACAAATCCTGCGCAAGGGCCCCCTCATTTCTTAAAATGCCCCTGAATATTAGTTAAGTAAATCATCTTTTTTATTGTCAGAGAAGCACCCAGTATTTATTTCTATATTGTTTCCATTTAAAAGGATCGCGGAAGTCCCTTTATGTGCAGCAGCTCTCTCACACACCCTCTATTAGATTAAAAGGCAGCGCAGTCTCTACAATTTTCTTCACTTCCATACTCTCAGGGATGAAAACGTTGCAGTATGGATTAGAAATCTAAACTATTTTGAGAAGGTTAGTAGCAGGAGACACTGATGATTGCGCCAACGTATTCTTAACTTTAGGTATATCCACAGATGTAAATAGTTTCACATTAGTGACAGGGTATAAAAAATTTGAGCAATTTAAACAAGCTTGAGACAAACATCAGGGTATACTAAATAAAAAAATACAAAACTTAGTATTAAGGGGTGTTATAGGTTTAAACAAATAAAAATGGGCAGATTACGGGCCTAATCCAGACTTAATACCGACAGCGAAGTTATGCACGCAGCATGCATAAATCTGACTGTGTGAACATACTGCATATGCGTTTCATGTGTGTGCTGCAGATGTTACTTATCGTAACTTTCATCATATGTAACGCCATACAATAGGGTGTGACAAGTCGAATATACACATTGTGGGCGGTGGGAGGCATTTAAATTGAACAGTATGGGTTGGGTTAGGCACTTACATACGACAAGGCATTATGTACGACCAGAGACACATAATGAAAAGTTGAGGTAGTGTTCTGAACACATAAATCATCCACGTTACATTCGTGCAAGGGGAGTGTCGGGGGGAGGTGATTTATACATATTAGGGCGTAACTTGGGTATGCTTGCATACGTAAAATAATCTTAGGTTTGGATCAGGCCCTATGGGCCTAGTGGCTCTTATCTACCATAAAATTCAATGTTTCTATGTAAGTCTGCAAGACAAACAACCTTACTCGCCACAACCAATCTTACCAGGCCACAGTTGATTGAAATCCCCTCTCTTGCTCTCTCTCCAGTTGCTCCCGTCCTCTTCAAACGCTCAGAGCCAGCCAGATCCACGAAATGAAATTTTGCAGTGAGCGTCTCGTATTCCAGAGTTTGTGCATCTGCCTAGAAAGCAGTGTTCTAGCTCAGGAAGGTGCATTATAAGGAGCAAACGATACTTTAAAGAACTACATTGTCTTCAACTCCTTTCATACATTGGAAAAGTGACTGCTACAATACAAATTATTCATTCATTCATTTTCATTTAAATTTATAACATTGTTATAGTACAATATAAAATATAAAAATGCTGGCATTTTATTTAAAAAAAAAAAAAAAGATGGCAGTGCTGATAATTTGGCTGTTACAAAAACTTTTGATAATTAAAGTGAACCTTTCATTCACATATTAAGTAATTTTTGGGGCTTATTAAATTCTCCAAATGCACAACCCCTTACCAGTCCTTGAAGTTTCCTACAAAAAAAACCTACAGACGTTAAATGATAAACAAATGATAAACAAAACTAAAAGAACAATGTATTATGACTTTAGGATAAAGATGATTAGAATACTGGTATTGACTTTACTATGTATGGGCTGGATCCAGATTTAAGAAGGAGCTTGAAAATAAGAGAGGAAAGTTACTCCTGGGCTAAACCATGTTGATTGCAGGGGAGTGATATATTATCAAACAGTATAAGAGTTGAGAGGTGATGTTTCTTATCCCAAGTCTAAATAACAGTGTGATAGTAAAACTGGTCAGTATCTGTGTGCAGTAAGCAATTCAAAGATATATCCCTGCATGCAAAGAATACAATTAACTTGACTCCCCCTGAAATCAACATGGTTTTGCCCAGGAGTAAACTTTCCTCTCTTAATGTCAAGCCCCATCTTAAGTCTGGATCCAGCCCTATGTCCTTTGTTTCTGTGGGGCAGAGGTAGTAACATTTTTATCGTATCGCTTAAAAGTACACCTGATAATGTGATTTAATGCCAAAGTTTCACTGCTAAGCCTAATAGGCCTGCCATTGAAAGATGCCCCACCTGAGAGGTGTAGAACAACTGGATGGAAGAAATTAAGAGCAGACTGCGGAGACTAGATTTATACAGGGTGAGGAAAAATATGAAACTAACAGGTTGGACAAAGATTTTCAACTCCACAATCTTTACTTGATCTACACATTCATGCACTTATTTGTTTCAGTTTGCACTAAAGTAGCCATGTGACATAAAATAGTTTCCCTTTGTATTAAGCGTAGTAATTAAGAAAAAACTTTTTGTGCAGTTATCAAATGCATAAATATGATTACAGACTCCACCAACAAAAAGAGGATTCAGTTTCAGACTATATTAAAATTAGTTTCTGTCTTCTTTGGGCTTCACTTAAGTTGCATTATTACAATGCACAGCATTAGCATACGTTATTGAAATAAACATTAAATACAATTTATCTTTGACACTATAACATTATATAGCATTGCGTAATAAAAGCAGTAAAGTCTATGTGACAACTCCTCTCAATCACCTAATGAAATGCTTTACGTTTCCTGCAAAGTAGAGGCAAGACAATAATTAAAGCTTGTTTCTGATCTCACTCACCGGGCACGACTCTGAAACACGGGTTTGGTGCAGGTGCACAGTGAATATTGCATGAGAGCGAGAGCTTTGAGAATTCATTTGGGTGCTGGCAGTTGTTCGAGAAAGGGCACCTTCCTTAAGGAGCTGTAGGAGCTGCAAACACACAAGGCAAAACAGCACAAAGCACATATCACACTAGTGCTATAAATTATAAAGATACAATAATGGCTATACATCACATTTACTTTTACTTTGATTAGCTGATCCTTAATGGTTACTACTCCTCTATTAATGCTAATGTATGCAGCAATTATTTTGTGGAAGTTAGAATTTTCCCCTAATATTGGATATATATTATATTATATTATATATA
>WWET01003809.1:90646-108407 GCA_011038615.1 Limnodynastes dumerilii | reverse complement strand
GCAATACAATAGATGAAATATGACTCCCCTGCAATCAACATGGTTTAGCCCAGGAGTAACTAATTTCAAGCAGTTACTTAAGTCTGGATCCAGCCCGTAGACTGTAAAATCATTGAGGAGTCCAACCTCAACTCTAATACTGTTTGCAATAGATGAAATATGACTCCCCTGCAATCAACATGGTTTAGCCCAGGAGTAACTAATTTCAAGCAGTTACTTAAGTCTGGATCCAGCCCGTAGACTGTAAAATCATTGAAAATAGGAGTCCAACAAGTTCCACTAACTATAGTAACACACCAACAGAAAGTCTTTCTTTCCTGACTTCAGCAATAACAAAATGACAGGGCAAGTTGTACAACGTTCCCCCCCTGATCATGGCCGACAGCGGTAATATGTCAATATGAGCACCAGGGATAAGGTATTAAAAACTTCTAATTAATTCCCATTTAAAGAAATGCTTTTTCAAAATAAATAGGTAAAAAGAAAAGGGGCCTCTGGGAAGGTTATTATTGCTGGTGGTTCATAAGAGCAATTTTATATTTCCTAAGATACTTGAGATTCATCTACTACCAAGGTTATGTCAGTTACTGTCTATTTTTATGCACTGAACTTAAGGGAACAAGATTTCAACATTTCCTTTTACAATGAGTAGTTTTTCTACTTGAGCATTGTGTGGTCTAAATACTAACAAGCATCATAGAGTTACATATACCTATGTATTTTACTATATTTTATTTTATTTTCATGTTGTTTGGAGAATAAAATCCATTTTAAAATGATCACCTGTCGAGACTCCCATAAGGTTACTTCTAGCGCTACCTCCAATTCTTTTTCCCTATATATCTCCAAAGAATAAAAGGCACTCTTGAAGTCTTTGAAAGTTTTTAATGGTGTGAATTTATTTTAACTATAATGTGGTCCGACGTTTCAACTGTAACTACACAATTTTCATCAGGGCATATTTAAAGTAACTAAGGTGAAGAACACAGTGTAACGTCGATAAATTCACAGCGTTAAAAACTTTCAAAGACTTCAAGAGTGCCTTTTATTCTTTGGATATGTACTACTTGTTCTGAAACGCACCTGAAGCAAGATTCTTTTAATGTAAATTTGGAGTGGCGGTGTTCGTTGGATCTCTCTCTCTCTCTATCTCTCTCTATCTATCTCTATCTATCTCTCTCTATCTCTCTCTATCTCTCTCTATATCTATATATATTTTGGATCTATATCTATAACTCTATATCTATCTATCTATCTCTATATATACACACACAAAGTTTGTTGGCAAATATCTTCCACACGCCTGCACTGATTGGAATGAAACCAAAGCAAAGTGGTCCAGTTGGATCCTGGCCAGGCTTTAGGGGGTTTACGGTTCCCATCAAACTTCCCTTTGTTGTATGATAGGCTGAACATGGGGAGACTGTTCTGAGCCTTCCATTGGATGGATATGGTATTTAGCAGTGGCGAGTATAGCACTATCCAACTGTTATCAATAGCATTCCAATTTAGATGGGCATGTCTTGATTTGCAACCTGCAAAAGGGGCAGGCTTATGGAAGAGAGGGTGTGGTTTCAACAAATATGGTCAGTTTGGCCAGAAAGGGGGCAGAGCTTAATTTGAATGGTGTTAAAGGATATTATTAACAATATAAAAGGGATTATAAAACTGAACAGATAGAAAAGCTGGGAATTAGGGCTACTGGCGACACCCCCAAAACAAAAACTCATAAGGCAGCCAACTCATGGGTATGTTGCAAGAGCTGCTAATTATTTAAAAAAAAATATGACAGTTACATCAAACTCCTTAATAACTTGAAGAATTTAACCCGCACAAATATTGAAATTAACAAATATATAGATATTTTTAGCAGTGAGAATAAGGATTTGAACTTGTATAATTGGTTCCCTATTTTGGAACAATTTAAAACTTTCACAAAACCACATTGGTGATAATACTACACAAGCCACTATTAAACAAATTACAGCAAAAAACATTATAACTGCATTAAAATTTTGTTAAGTGGTACATAATATGCTGACAGGTCCACTAATTGTAGTTAAATCCTTGCACACTAATAAAATAAAAGTACTTGACTGTATGTTGCGGAGGCTGTCATAAAGAATTTGTGATCCACAACCCAGCATGTAGGAGAGCAGGGCGTTCCCCTCCCCCCCTGCTCTCCTATGTGTGGATTGTGAATCCACCACCAGGACCCTGCCTGAAATATTGCAGACATACATGTCTGGGATGGCAGCTGATAACAGCCAAGAGGGGGAGCTGTTCCAGAGTAGCTATTTTGGAGACTTAGGAACCTCTGCAGTGAGTTTTGCTCTCAATTTAAAAATACATGATTTATGCCCCAAAGTTTGGACTCTGAAAGTTTTAAAGTTAGGACCACCATAACATAGATGCCTTGTAAGTGGCTGGTGGCTTATCATATATTTGCAAATGTATGTAACAAACTCTATGACATTTATTTTAGAGATATTATGTCATGGTTTGTTGCAAGAGTGCTGGGGTGTCTTTTGTATCTATGTAGATTTCCCCATACGTTTCTAGCACCTACCCCAGATTAACTTATAACTTATACCGGGTTTTTCACAAAAAAGCCCTATTATGTCCAGCAAGGCAGACCTGAGAAATTCTGGGTTCTGGGTCTGCCCTGACATTGAGAATGGGCTGTGCGTGGCTCCTGGGGAGGGACTTGTTTACTGTAGATATGCAACAGTAACAAATCCCTCCAATAGGGTCTATTAGGTAAGACCCGGGTTGAAAAACCTGGATCAGCACCTTTTACATTGCCACTTACCGGGATCAGACATGGTAAAACCTCTTCTTTTTACACTTCTTATACACAATATAAATAACATAACTCGTCAATACTGTCTACCACTCCTCAGTCCTTAGTTGCGATTCATTTATGACAAGTTGGTAGAGCTGATAACAGAAATACATTGTACATATTAATGGCCAGTAATAAGTAACTTTAATAAAAGCATTGTTTTAAAACATCTGCACATGACATCTGACAAGGTGAGAGTTGTCACGTCCTTCATTTTATGCTCTACTCCTTTTTCCAGTACCTTCTTATTGGGTATAATTGACCCATGCCAGGTTCTTAAGGGTGAGCGGTTACATCCATTAATGTACTTTTAATTGACAAATGTCCTTCAGGGCAGATCAGTGTCCATGCCTAAAACATCTGCTATGGGACAAGTAGACTGCTGTGTAGCTATATTAAAGGAAATCTGTACTTCTGCTATTCTGGGTGCTTTACAAAAAATGTTGAGAAATGCAGTCTACCATGGAGGAAAACAAAGGGTAGGTTAATATAAGCATGACGCAGGGAGTGGCTGAAAGACACTGCCCTTTAATACACTTAGTTGTGATTGACAGTATTGGTTCTCAATGCTGTACTAAGCACTTACTTTGGCAGCAAAAAAAACAAGAATGAGTTATAAAGTAACGTAGTAAAATCACTGCTAATCAATTACTGCACAGAGAGACAGCAGAGACTTATGGTCTGAAGCAGATTTGAGCCTAAACTGATTGAGTAATGCAAATGGGCAAATTTGTATTGGACACAGAGACATAAATGGCAGATATTGGCAAGTCTGCATTAAGTCTACCTACAACTAGAAATCGCAGGGAACAGGAAAAGACACAGCCAGGTAGAATAAAGCATAGGCATGTTCAGGAACATGTAGCTTTGCATAATTATGTATGTATGCCGGTACCTTAGGTAGGTAGAAATACACGTACAGACGAATATATGCTACAAACATTGGGCCAGAATCAGACCTACAGATGCGAGCAATTTTACGCTAACCGCTGACGTAAAATCGCCTATTAGTATTTACTGCGCATGCGCAACAAACAATGCAATTCAAAACAACATACATGGGATTTGTGGCATTCTTCAGACTTCGTGGATCTATTTGCATTTGTAGTTTCCTAAACACTTCAGTACAGAGGCTACTCTTACATTGCAACATGGTTTGTCCATGTGCTAACTGGGTACACACTCGTCCAATCATCTTCAGAATCAACCCTCAATAAGACTATTTACACAGTCTACAGCAGGTCAAGAACACGGATACAACACCCAATCCATAAGACATACTTGTCCAATTTTACAACAGACCTTTGTCCTGCATCTGATGAAAAATCTTCTGAAAGGATCCTGTCATTGTACACACTCTTCTAATATTCGCCAGACCGGCTAATACTAACACACAAAGGCAGCACCGCATGATGTCAGAATCAAAAGAACTGGACAGTGCAGTCGTGGGAGCCCTCACAGGGGTGGTTGGTGGTTGGTGGTTGGATCGCCTGATTTGAAAGGATCGGGTGTTATGAGTGGTCGTGTGAATGTACCATTTGGGTCAACAGGGCAGTCGGAGATCGGATTGGACACAAATTGTGTAAGTGTGTATGGGCTGAACTCTGGATTAGTCCCAAATTCTCCAAGTGGTTTGGATGGACAAAAAAAACAAAAAACTGTTTAGCAGATCAGATTATAGTTACAATTAAGCATCTTTTAGCAAGTTGGGAATCACATTTACGATTTGCTGTATTGTGTAGTGTTGATGATATTTATCTCCTTTCTGAGCGTTTGTTGCACAATCCATAATCCTTGCTTGGAAATTGCAGAGGCATAGAATGTTTATTTCTCTCAAATTTCCCACTGTTTTATAATGTCTTACAGAATGTGGGTATGTGTGTAGAATTTATCGCAACGCATTGCGGCAAAATGACTTTTTTAAAGCAGCGTCCCACTTTTCTATTAATAATTATTGATTTAATTTTGTGCTGCTAATTAAGTGAAGATTACCAGGTGGGAATCTAACAAATCTATAATTCTATATATGGAACAAATCTATAATTATTGCCGTTTGTCATTTGTTCATACAGATAATTAGACTGTTGTAACAACGAATTCCTGCTTTTGGAAATGTTGCAAGGCATTGTGAGGGAAACTACTCCCCTCACATTTAAAGCTTTCTGCCTGCAAGACCCTGCCTTAATATTTACACACTGACCCATGGAAAATGAGGCTGGTGCATAAAGGCTTAGCTATCTCTCTCTCTCTCTCTCTCTGATGATTTAAATACCTCTCCTCTTGCTGACAATGACTTGCAACGACTTCCAGTGCAGAAGTCTGGATCTTGAGGATTCAGATTTGTGTTGGGACCAGTAGCATGCACCATGCGCCCATAAGGAACGCGGTTATTTTCCAGTTGCTGCATGCAGCAAACAGACAACTACTAAATCAGATTAAATTATATTTAGAACGATTAGTTTCCCTTCTGCTAATAAAATGCATTAATGAAGACAAAGAAAAGAATGCCGATATAAGTAGAACCATTGATTACAAAGGTGCTAAAAACAAAAAAGCAATTATCAGGCTTTAAGAATACTGGTAACTGCCCTCTACAATCAGTGCTGTTGGCTCAAAGGAGGATCAAACATCATCCTGATGATCATGAAACAGTTAAAGAGGGACTGCCATCAGATCACTTGGAGAATACAGGAAATATTGCCCTTCTGGGGGAGTGATCAACAATAGGACTGTCAGATAAGTAATAGCTCATAAATTCTCTAGTGGTGGGCTGGACATTCAAAAGGAGAATAATGCTGGTCCTGCACAACTGATACCACCAAATAGATATTGTGTGGCATATTAAAGAAAACTATTGGAATGAATGCAACTGAATTTCAGCATACAAGTCATAATAGCTACGCATGAATTGCACACCACAACCGAGAGTTCTTAGTTTCAGAAAGAAATACTGTATTATGAAAGGTTGGACGAATGCTTACAGTGCACACATCATTGTAAAGCACCATGTGATCTGAACCTGTTACTAATAAATAATACAGCAAATCTGGTAACTCTAATTAGGATAATGAGGAAAACATTCTTACTCACCTCTGCTTCTGAATTAACACTGCGAGTACTGGCTCCACTGACATATATCCCACCACTCGTATCTTCATGGATCCGGATATTGGATTTTCTATGCCGAGAGTCTGGGTCACGGGAAACATCGAACAGATCCAAAATCTCTTCATTATATAACTAATACAGAAAAGAAAGATAAAGAAAAGGAGGTTGCTTTAGTGCAAATATACAACATGAAACAAGGATACGGGGGAATATGTCAGTGACAAAAGTGATCAACAGAGAAGAAAATTAGATTAAAATTGTTAATATCTGTGAGCAAAAACATTGTGATTGCCTCTAATAGCTCTGGACATCACGCTTACCTCTAGAAATTGTGCACTGACTTTGAAGCTGGGCTCGGGACGCCCACTGTCACAAGCTGCTGTTGTGCGTTCCTGGATTGTGCTAAACAGTTGGCGGACAGCACGAGGTATGATACCGAGCTCTGTGTCGCTGACTACAAGATCAAATCCACTGCCCATTGTGTGCGTCTTACCTGCACCTGTCTAGAATGACCAACAGCGCATTAGGAATAATAGTGAGCGTAAGAGAAGTTTTAAAAAAAGATAACAAATTGTATAAGAAAAGTATACAAGGAGAAGAAAATAATGAAAAAAACAAAACAAAGAACAAACACTTATGGTATGTACCTGACCATATGCCAGAACGGTTGCATTGTAGCCCTGGAAGCAGCCCTCAACCAGACCACGTACACAAATTTCATAGACCTTGACTTGTTCAGTGTCCGTGTCAAACACATAATCATATGTGAAGGCCTTGTCCTTACCCAGAAGTACCTGGGGTTCTCCAGGGTAAACCCATGTACATATATGACATCCTTCAACCTGTTCTTTACTGCTTTGAGGACGAATCCTAAGGTGACAAAAAAACAAAAACAAAACACAAGACAAAAATCAAAAGTTGCCAATGGGAAGTAGGAAACACATTTACAAACTTTCACACGTTATGTTGAAAGGGTGACAATCTCCTGAGTATATAACCCCCCTTAATATATAATCAGCTAAGTTCAATGACTTAATGGTCAAATAAAGGTGAGAGGTTGTAGTAACAATAATTAGCAGAGTAATAACAGCAGCTGATGTTGTGCAGGTTAATCTACAATAATGAGATAGAAAGCACTTGATCAGACTGTTGATTTATAAAAAAAACACAGAAATAACGGTTCCTGTAAAAGTATAACAGGTTTCACAGACAGAAGAGTAACAGATGGTGCAGGACACAATTTACAGTGGTTGGACAATGAATTAGGAATTTTATTAGCTTCTTGAAGATTTTTGATTAAATTATAGCAATACTTAATTTTTTTATTTTTATTTAATAACTTTTTCATGCATTGGGTAAGCATACACCTCTGCTAGTACTTGGTTGGGCCACCCTTGGCTTTGATAATGGTTTTACTTGGCACAGCACACTCTCACTGTGTTTCTTAGCTAACTCCTTGATTCTATCATTCTGATACCAAAGCTGAAAATAAATTCTTAATTCATTGTCCAACCACTGTCTACAGATGTACTGCGCTAAAGGACAGCTAAGGTGTCAGGATCGCTTCTTCACTCACAGAGGTACGAACAGCGACATACTTGGGTGGGCCACCATCCGGCTCATGTGCAAAGCGGCAGTAAAAATACATATGCATGTGGTTGGAGCCATTGGGCCGTATGCAGAGCTCCAGCCGCATTGCAAATGTGGACAGAGTTTTCCGATATGTTCTACTGCGCATGCGCAGTAATTCTGTAACGTAATTACGTTACTTGTTGCAACGTAGATTATTCAGAGCCGTAACTAGAAATTTTAGTGCCAGGGGGCAAAAAGGAAAATTGGTGCCCCCTAACCCTGAATTTAACCTTAAATATCAATTTACTGGTGCCCCCTTAAGCTTAGTGCCCTGGGAGGCCGTGCCTAGTTACGAAGGGTCGGAAGTCAGGGGGAGTGGCTATCCAGGAGAACAGATAGAGGTTCTGGCAAACCCCCGCCACTACTACTCCTCTACAGCATCTTGCACAGAGCCTTGGCGCACTAACATTCGGTAGCAGGTGGGATGCGTCTCTGTATATGATGCTGGTGAGGGTAATGCTGGTAGGCGATAGGGCCCCACAGAGAGTAGGGACCTGGTTCAAAGGCCCTAAGGGCAATGCTGCCTGTGTATTCTTTTTTCAATCATTAACCCAACACCTGCTTCTTTCAAATGAATCAGTGAGAATGGGCATCTACAGCTGGTTTATTACTATATACAGTCAAACGCCTGGCTGTGCTTAACAAACTTGATTACAAATGAAGCCTGGCTTAAAATCTCTAAATGACTGACTTCATATCATCACTGAATAGTAAGAGTACATAGAAACCATTCATGCCATTGTAATCCTGGCTGTATTTATCTGTGCCTCCTCTCTTTTGCGCACTCATTCTTTTTCTCATTCATTGGGGTTTTTTTTCTTTTCTTTCTCATTTCTCTGTATCCTTATTCATATTCTCTCTCTTGCTTTATCCAGCCCGTTCTTTCTTTGTCTGCCTTGTGTCTCCTCTCCCTCCTGTTTAGTTTCCATGGAAACTAAGCTTCCGCAACTCAGTTCAGATAGGACAGCTGATGGGGTACAGGCAAGATGAATGTATACCTCCCTAACAG
The DNA here is from genome assembly GCA_011038615.1 of Limnodynastes dumerilii. Lineage (NCBI taxonomy): Eukaryota > Metazoa > Chordata > Amphibia > Anura > Limnodynastidae > Limnodynastes > Limnodynastes dumerilii. Next base: position 99,813 of record WWET01003809.1, on the reverse strand, counting down.
GGAATGATATTTACATGCCTTCCACAACAGAAACCCAAAGTTATATGTACAGACTGCATTTCTATAGCATGGGCAAGCATCGTTTTCTGCATTGGTGCATGTTTCACATGAGTGTCCACATCAGTAGCATATGAATAAGAAGCTGCAGTAGTTGGAGATGGAGCAGAAAAGAGACACCCAACTTAAGCCAATTTCCTACTTCTAGAAAAGGCAACCCAAGCTTTTTATGTCCTGATGCTATGATATAAGTGTAAGAATATATTAGGAATTCTAATGCATTAAGAACCAGACATTTCTCTTTGTGTAGTGATATTTTGCACACGTATTCTCTTTATGCCTGATCTAAAGTAATCTACAAAAAGAGTACATTCTGTGTTTGTAAAAACCAACACAAATAATGGGTCTTTACAGCCAGCAAATGCTGTACCTTTGAAGGACAGACCAGCAGTAGGGCTTACTCAGTTAAGCAGATGCAAGTAAGGTATTGTTTCCCTGTTTTGTACAGTGCTGTACATGTTGTTATTTATACCTTCTGCAAAGCTTCACTGTTTTCTGACAATGTAAAAGAACACAATATACTGTGTAAGAAAAAGGCATTTTTATTTTTAAGCCCATTTTCTCCTCTGCTTTAGCAATAACACTGCTAATCAGGGTGGAAGAGCATGCGATAAACAAAAAAAAACAAAAAAAAATGAAAAACAAAGAAACACCAATTTGATCAGACTTCTATGTAAAGGTCCTTACATACTACATATTTTTTAACGATAATTGTTCAAAACACCATTTTAAAAAGTTTCATTTTACCATTCAACAAGGAAGGCTCAACTGAAAATCGTGTGTAGTGTGTATGCAGACTGACTGGCGATTAAAGTGATCTATCATGTCCTCCATTGTTTAAAAACATGTAGGACCGGATTCAGAGCTTTGTGCGTGCGCAAGATGGATGGACAAACAAATTTATATACGGCTGATTCAAGGCTGCGCTTTTCCGCATAAAAATTCGACCTTGAATCGCATGTATCTTCCATTGATGAGTGCGCAGATGGAAGCACATCAACGCATACGCATACAGTCTATTCTAAGTTTTGCTACTGAAATTTTTAACTTTAAAGTTAAGTCTGTGTAAAACATGTTTAATTATTTTTGTGTGAGATGTGTAATTTTTAATAATTTAATTTAGCCCCAAATTCTCATTAACATATGTAAAAACGCCCCCTTTTGCATAGCTAAAAACACAGATTCGTAAGCAGTCACAAGGATTAAATAGAATGTACGTTATGGACGACTTTTTGTGCACATTTGCACGAATACATAACTCTGAATCCAGGCCGTAGTTTGTATTGACCTTTAAGCCGTGTGCATACCTTTGCAATCATACTTGAGATGCGACTGGTTTTACAATTACACTGATGATCGTAGTCCCGTGATGCCACCTTTTCTCAGTTTATTGATGATGCCCTCACATTACTTAATGAGTAAAGCCTTTAAGATATTTTGCATTCATGTTTGCAGACCCGTCAGATGACAGCTACGGAGAGGTGAGTAACCCTCTCCGGGGTAGTTTAGTATTAGGGAGGGTTTCGGGTTAGGCGCTTAGGAAGGGAGGGTTAGGACCACAGAAGGGGAGGGGGGGATCTTATGGTTAGTCTATACAGAAGGGAGTATTAGGGTCAGGCTGCAGTTAAGGGAGGGTTAAGGTAAGAATTATCGGAGCACCGTGTTCGGTGCTCCAGGTATCGATTGCTATGCCTCTTCAAGGCATAAGCAATCAATATCCCAGCCAGTTTCAAAATAGGGCCGTTTTGTAAGGGGACCCACACCCCTTGATTTGTACCTACAAACAATGACATCCTGTAGATGTGTATAGCTCTTTGTCAGCCATGGCTCTCCAAGTAGCATGCAACCAACAAAACAGCAGTTCTTTTTTTTTTTTGGTGTTCATCACAATTTTCATTGATTGCAGCTGTATGTTAATAACCTCAGAACACAGTCGTGAATGTGTGGTTCTCACTTCTCTTCAATGAAAATGTATGCACACAAACGCAACCAGGATATAGTTAGTTTTGTATTTTACTTTTTCACTAAAATTGCTTATTGGTTTTAAAGTATATTTTGTTATGATGTGCTTACCATTTTACCAAAGATGTAATCTTTTGTTTATTAACCATTGTCTATCGAATAATTGTTAATTTAACAGGCAACAAAAGGTGGTTTACTTTCAAATATTATTTTCTATTTTAGATACACTTGTTTATAGAGAATCATATCTGCCATTTAAAGCACCACAAGGTTTGTGTAAGCAGGCTTGTGACATATTAAATGTGTGTGTAATACTTAGTGTTCTACTTACATAATATTAAAGTTTCATGCCATCACAATAAACCTACAGGTTGGAACTTGCCTGTTCTGCTATCCTAATGGACATCTTTTCCAGAGATTTTAGGATTTATCTCTTTTGCATATATACAGCTGCTCTCCAGGTTCTAGCTGGGGAAACACAAATCCTACCTTGATCAACAGGATCTCCATTCTGAGAAGAAGAGAAGAGCTAGGCTTTACTCCACTTACTTGCTGAATCGCAAAGCCCTGGTGTCATCATATAGAATGATGACAGCAAGTCTGGACGATCTGATCATAGCACTGGAGAAAGGAATAAAACTCCATGGGCTTGATTTACTTTATTTAAACTTTTCAAAAAGAGAAATGGAAGTCTGTGTCCCATAGAAACCAATGAGATTCTAGCTCGCACTTTCCATGAAAGATTTCTCTTTAATGAAATGTGAATATTGGTATATCACGGAAAAAACAACAATTTGGCTCTCAAACTCTTAAATAAATACATATAAAATCACCGTAGTCAATAGCGCTACAAAGGTCTAGCACAGATAACACATGGCAAATGGGTCAAAAATGCATACAGACCTTCTACGAGTTCAATTTCAAAACAAGTCCTTGGTGGTCTCTATTCCTGCAGATCACGATAAAAACTTCCAGATGAGGGTGATTCGTCCGTTTCTCAAAGATGAATAATGTACATAGGTGGGGGAAAGGAAAAACTGTATATGGTGAAGTAAATAGCAACCGTCTGGAGGGAGGGAGAGATGGGGGATTTTCCTCTATAGGGGTCCCGTATAAGAACAGAAAGGAGACAGCTGTATCCCAATCCAACAATGGTAGGTATCCTACTTACAAACTATCTTTGTAAGTAGGATACTTACAAGGGGAGAAGGAGGTGAGTGACCTGAGGAGGGGTCTGGGATATGTGAACCCCACTGAAGATAATCCTGCACTAGGGCGCTTGTATTTCCTTTCTCTCCTCCTATATTCTGTCCTTGGACCCGGCCGACCGGCGAGACGAGGTGGAAGTGAAGAGAGAAGGACCAGGAACCCTGAGTAGGATCTGGAGCACTTTTTGGAGCCTTAAAAAGAAGATAGTCTGTAAGTAGGATACCTACCATTGTTGGATTGGGATACAGCTGTCTCCTTTCTGTTCTTATACGGGACCCCTATAGAGGAAAATCCCCCATCTCTCCCTCCCTCCAGACGGTTGCTATTTACTTCACCATATACAGTTTTTCCTTTCCCCCACCTATGTACATTATTCATCTTTGAGAAACGGACGAATCACCCTCATCTGGAAGTTTTTATCGTGATCTGCAGGAATAGAGACCACCAAGGACTTGTTTTGAAATTGAACTCGTAGAAGGTCTGTGTGCATTTTTGACCCATTTGCCATGTGTTATCTGTGCTAGACCTTTGTAGCGCTATTGACTACAGTGATTTTATATATATTCAGTTTGACTGCCCACTGTTTCACTCCTATATTGTGGAGTTTAATAGTGAGTAGTTTATCGGGGTGAAGAGAGAACACCCCCACACCGCGGTCTATTGCTGCTTTGTTGTTTCTAGGGCGCAGGTTTTCACTCTGTACATATACCTTTTTACTCTTAAATAAATACAGTTATATTCATAAATATTAGCCAGAGATTTAGTTTTCACAATTTTGGATCTGTACCCACTATAATAGATTTAAAGTTAAAACATTAGAAAAGCAATTAATTAAATTAATTAAAGTGCAGATTTTGAGCTTTAATTCAAGGGGTTAAACAAAGATATAGTATGAAGCGGTCAGCAATTGGAACCATTTTTATATACAGTCCCCTATTTTCAGAGGATCAAATTAACATGATCATAAATAAAAATGTTCATATTTAATACTTTGTTGAAAATCCTTTGTAGACAATGACTGCCTGAAGCCTGCAATCCATGGACATCTCCAGATGCAGCATTTCTCAATTGTTCTGCTTGGCCAGTATTTACTCCAGCTGTCTTCAGTTGTTTTTTGTACCAGGGTCTTTCTGCTTTTAGTTTTGTCTTCACCGAGTGAAATATATCCTCGATCTAGTTGATATCAGGAATTTGATTTGGTCATAGCAGAATTTTCTCAATCTTCACCTTAAACTCCTAAGTTGTTTTTGCTGTGCCTTTGGACCATTGTCTATTTGTACTGGAAGGCAGCAACCAATCAGCTTTGCTGCAATTGGCTAAATTTGAGCAGACTTCAGAATTTGTCTGACACAATCAATAAACACTAGTGACCCAGTGCCATTGTAAGTCACACATGCCCATGCCATCACCGCTAACACTGTGTTACAGATGATGTGGTATATCTTGGGCCATTGCATTCCTTCATTATACTTTTTTTTTTTCAGGTTGATGCTAGTTTCATCTGTCCAATGACTGCTCTTCCAGAACATGGCTGTACTTTTAGATTCAGTTTTTTGGGAATAGTCTAATTTGGCTTTTTTTTTTTATTCATGAGGCTTATGAATGGTTTGTACCTTGTCGTGAAGTCTGTGTATTTGCTCTTGTGAAGTCTTCTCTTCATGGTAAACTTGACTAAATATATACCTATATGGATAGTGCATTTCACTTGTCTGGATGATGTTTTTCTTTTCAATGCAGTATCCACAACGGTTTTCTTTACTGTTGATTAGATAAGTCCTAATGTTCCCGCTATCTCTCTGATGGATTTTGTTTTGTTTTTGCAGTCTAAGGATTGCCTGTTCCACTTGTATTGATAGCTTCTTTGACCGCATGTTGTGGGATCACAACAAAATCTTCCAAAAGCAAGTACCCCACTTTAATTATTTCCACAGTTTTTGCAACACTACGCTGCCCCCTCCGCCAATACAGCAAAACACAGGCTACATCCGAGTAAAGGTTTTAAACAAAGTATTACAGAAAGTAATAACATGGACATTATTTAAATTACCCATAAATAATTCAAATACTTTTACAACTTCACTTTCACGCATGGCAGCAAACGCTACTAAATCTAGAAACTACTAAAGCAGAAATGACTCTGCTAGTTTTGCCAATATTTAATCTGTTGTTAATAACCAAGAGTGAGTAAAGTGTTGTACAATTACCATGGTACCACAATCACATGACTAGATGTAAGGACCTGGAAATTGAAGACAGAGATCAGTCATGGTAAAAAACAGAAACCAAATATTTCTATGAGAGGGATAAAGGTGTACCAGAAAACTGGATCACCAGGAGAACCACCAGGAATAAAAAGATTCTGCAGAGGACCCATAGTTAGCATATATGACCGAATCTTGCAGTTACAAAATAAAAGTCTATGCATAATTCCCTCTTTAACAATTAAAACCATGACTTGTCAGGATATCCTCTAGTAATGTAAAACGTAACAGAGAGTGATTGCCAACAATGTGCACTACAGTCACTTTCCTTAACACTGTGACAAGACATAAGAGCTAACAAGTATGAGCAGTAAGGTTGTATAAAGCCAAATATCCACCCCTTTTATTACTTTTGTCTCTGTCTTCATAAACTGGAAGTTAATACAATGAAAGATTAAAGTGACAACTTTGCCTATTTGTAAAGTAATAAAAAAAATATAATTAAAGGGGAATTCTTATCTTCTATTATTATTTAATTTATAAGCTGTCAAGCCCTTGTTTAAATGTAAATACTTAATAACAATGATTTACTTTTGTGCTCATAGTAGTTTTTTTGTGATTGCAAGAAATGTATTGTGGAATAGTATCAAAGCAGTATGCCATTCCTGTAATGGCACAAACATTGAAAAACAATATACCCCCTATGTATGAACAATTTGCAACCCCAGATCATTTCAATTTTCTAACAGCCATTTACTTTAACTAACACTAAATCTGTCACAATGTCACCCTGTGCACTTTCCATTTAAGAATACTGTCTGTGGCAAACATTGACAAAATTGAGTTTTGACTCACTTGCATGATTTTCCCTATATGCATAATTTATGTTTCTCCTGTAACAAAATCTTTCTTTTCTGCACTTTTACCACACTGACTCAGGAAGTTACACTTCCTATATAAAAGCCTCACAGGAAACGTTTACGGGAGAGACAAAGCTTAAAAGATAGCTCATCTACTGAAATACAAATTCACTTTGACACAATACAGTATCTTCAATCTCATGATGCCAATGCGCTGCATGGGGTATTTTGCTATTATGAAACGTTTTAATAAGACCATTGAGAAAATACTCAAAAATGAGAATTCTTTGTTGCAACCTCCATGCATTTGACAGTGTTTAATTTTTCCAGTGTCAGTAAAACACACACAGATGTAATGTACATTTACAAATATTTTTCTGAATTGCATTGTCCTTGTTAATTCTGTCAACATGTTACAGTATATCTAACAGCAATAATTATAATTACTCCATAATCTAGATAACTACTATATCTTTCATAGGCAAACACATGGTATATTGTGTGATAGAGACCCCATGTGACAGCCACTTGTCATGTGATAACATGCAATGCAGACACACAAAACCCAACATGTCTCACAGATTCACCACAATACTGTCATTAGAAAGACGTTGACAACCATGTTTTAGGTACTGTAACCCCGCCCAAAGCAGCAAAAGCTGTCACCTATAGATGACATTGACATTAATGGCCTTTTGGGGGAAACGCATGATACTGTGACACACCTATAAAAGATCTATAACCAACAATATTATTATTATTTTTTATATAAACTTAAACGCAGTCATATAAATAATACCATTAATGCCTCCAAAATATCAATACCCTTCTTCTAAATGCAATTGAAATAAGCTACTTATATGACATTTTACTAAATAATCATATTGTCAGTGTTACAGCTTAATGAGCAGTCACATGGGCAGATTTTTAGCATGCCAGCGCTACTTACCTCAGTGCCACCCTGACACTGCAGTCTCCCTGACTGCCCATGATGTCGCCTCTGTGCCACTCAGGGTGCCCCCTCTATAACCCAGGAGCTCCCAGGTTGTGAAGGAGCTATGGCGAATATTTGTTCCATCCTAAACCTCCCTAGGGGTAGTTAGCTAACCCCTTTGCTTGGCAGATTTCTCCCCCTGCTTAGACAGCATCAGCTGCAGATCTCCGAGCAGAACAATAGGTAGGATAGAAGGGTAGAGATAGGCAATCCTACAACAGGGGCGCCAGCGCCCGCCCACAGGTAGGGGGACCACCAGTCACAGCAGCATGGGCGGCGATTGTACATAGGACTTTATGGTCCTTGGATAAAATGATGTGATGGGGATGGAAGGTGAGGCACTGCAATCTAGGCTGTGAGAGCAGAGCTGATGTTTGGATGGCTGGCTCAAAGCACAGGGGCAATGCAAGAGGAAGCAATAAAGAAGGGGATGCCGAGTATGTGTGTGGGGGAGGGGGAGAGAGAGATAGACACAGGATGTGCTAATTACAAACCAATTAACCCTTTCCAACTGGTCATCACTAGCGAAACATACATGTATTTGCTAATAAGGAGAACGCTTTAGATGAATGGAAGAGGCACAGATCCATAATAAATAAACTACACATATATTTTGTAGATGCTGCTTGCTAATGGAGCGACGATCAGGCAAATAATTTCACAGGTAACCTCCGATTATGTCATGTAAGTAGTCTATCTTGTCAGTAAATGGGAATCAGATACACAGTTACACAGTGACACAACGTGGTGGTCACTCATAAAAGCAGAAAACTTACTGGGCATAACAACAAGATCGTTGTGAGCAAAAAAACTCTTTCCAGATGATGTCGATATCATTTGAAACAAGCAAACCTAAAAACAATAAAAATAAAAATAAGGAGACTAAAGCAACATGGATAACTAATAAATCTAATTTATGTTCTTAATCAGCATACATGCAACCATTATTCATTATTGAGGACATCATTGTGATGATCAGAACGGAAGCATGGAATAGTTTCTAAAGTCATGTGGCTGCAGACAGTTCCTTATATCTTTATGGTCTTCGTTACCCAAGGAATTGTTAGCAAGAGATATTTTTCATTCATTCTGTTTTCAAAAACTGGATAAATGATTAACCATTTAATCAGGGTATATGTTGAGGTTTTTATAGACAATCCGACATCTGGTCAGATCTGTACCCTCAACCTGATTAACGATGCTCCCATACACGCTGCTCTCTAGTTTACAGTGAATCTTTTCACAAACTGTTTAAATAAATCTTTGAAGCAATTTGAAGCTCACAAGGTGGCGCTATGGAGAAATATAATAAGGACCCGCTGCAGTGAAGATCGTGTGTCAGTACACACTGACGTTTTCTGCAGACATTGGGACATCACTGATTGTGTAAAATTTCAGATTGGAAATCAGTATCATTGAGAGTTTACGATATTACACTTTGGTTTAATCAAAACAAGAACATTTCTCTTAAATGTATGTTTATTGACAACTGAATATTAATAACTGTCTGTGATTAGTTTTTATTAAATGTATGCCCCATAAATATGTTTACAATTGTCTATTTTTAGGACAAGGCACCAGTGACAGGAAACAGTTCAGGTATTTATCAGTATCTTCCCTTTGCAGAGAAGTAACAAAATGAACTCTATTCTGCTTAGTCTTTGTAAGTATGTATAACTAATTTCAGCATTTTATTTTACAGATATCATAGTAGGATAGTTGCTGGTTAAAAGCAGTACCCTGGGGCATTTTCTTTCTTCAGCAGGGTTGTAAGGTTCACCAGAGAATATGATTTTAAATAATTTTAATTCCCACATATACTATAGAAATAGTAACCAAGAAGGTAAAACCCTCCTGAATGTTTCTAAATCCTGCAGCACTTTA